>OX243819.1:7956426-8161327 GCA_945859605.1 Lumbricus rubellus
GAAAAGAAGAGACAGAGAAAAATTTACTTCTAGTGAAGAATAAGACATTGATCATGGTAAAACTTGATGGCTGAAATACCACTCACTTACAATGACCTTTTAGATCACAGTTCACACAGACAAGCACCATGACAATCATAATTCAAGAGATGACAAAACTTTATTGGTCGTGTAGGATAGCAGGGTGACAAATCGGACTTCACAGGGCAGTCCCAATCATGCTTAATTGCAAAGGAAATTAATTTCAGCCAGAAATTTTATGACTGTTCAGTGTTGATATCAGAATAAAGATTGTTAGTAAATTCAGTCTCAAGAATTTGCCTCCAACAATAACAAGGAATGGTAAGAAATTGATGACTGCAATCAAAGAAGAGAACTCTAAATAAAACCCATTAACTCTGCTTGAAATAAATTCAGCAACGCTCTATTTTCGTAAAGTCTATGCACTTACATCCGTCACCGTTGCATGAACTACAAATCCTGGCAGCAAAGACTGAACGCTCAGTTTCATCGATTTATCCACCTAAAAAACATTTAAATGAAACGAGTTAAATTCATTTCTCGTATTTTTAAAACTACTTATTGCTTTTATCACAGACAATCCAAGAACAGCTATCAAGTATTTCTTCGTTCAGGTCTCATCAACTATTTCCTTCCTATCTTCAGTTGCCACGCATAATTTTCTGTCTCGCTCCTCATTTTGCTTCAGCTCACATGTCACATTTTCAAAAATACCAACAAAACTGCTTATACAGATTTCATTTACATCATAATTCCCTTCAATTTGTACTTCAAAGTCCCATGGCAAGGCATTAACAATAAATGAATGCCAAATGCAAAGCACTTAAACATTAAACATGTCAGCTGGAAATTAGCAAGATTTTCTATAGGGCCAACCAGAAAACCGAAAATCGGTTACAAATCGAATTTCTATAACTGAAAACCGGTTTGTCATAGAATCATATATTAACAACTCTAGAATCAGGTCATTAAATGAATTCCATAGTTGACCACCAATGACATGCGAGTCTTGAATGGAGAACCAGCTGCATTCAACAATAACTCACTTTGCATCCAAGACAAAAGATAATTAGCAATCGCTCCATCCATCCAGTCCCAACAATTTTCCAAAACAATTTCATATCCAGCTTTAATCAAACTTGTTAAAATTTCGCAAGCAAAAATTTGCCTATAGTAGAGTCCAGTGTTTACAGTGTCTAACATATCAGATGAAAAGGAAACTTACTACAGAGACACTGATGGTTTCTGGGTCAACAGAGATTGTCACGGCATGACTTTCATCAACATCCATATCAGATTGGTCTTCTTCTATGGAAATGGCGCAATGCAGATAAGACCCAACTGACAGCTTTCTCTCATCTACAGCAAAGTAAACAAATATCCAGGTTGTCAAAAAGAAATTCACAGCAAATCTGCATGTTTAGGCTCAACAAAACTTTCAGTGACGTTAAAAATGCACAATATTACAATGTTGACAAAACCAATTTGAGTAAAATTTCAAAACCATAATATTAAAGCAAAGCACTATAAACACAAATACTCAAAATAACAGTACATAGATCACTTGACCGATCTATGCCCAGTACATGATTCGGCATAGTTGTTAAAACTGTTTAATTGAGTTTCTATATTTAACAAAATCTCAAAAAATTTGTCTTTTTTTCGTGATTATTTTCTGGCATAAGTTATTTTTATGCAGATCTACTTATTTCTTTACTCTCCATATAATTTATGTAAATGTTATATTTGTCTTATGTTACTTGGTGCTTATTAATAAAAGTTGAGTCATTTAAAAAAATTGTGTAAACAGGGTTTTTAATTTTAAAATGCAATACAAAGTAACAGAGTCAAATTATTTTCTATTTTCATTTTTCCATTTTCCATTTCTTTGAAAAAACACGTTTTTCAGTTTCTTATTCTTAATAATTCAACTAGTTGAAGAAAATAAAGCATAGCAACAAAAGTAGAAGCACAATAATTGTACATCAGATAAAACAACTGAAGGTTATACAGACCAGAATCAAAAGTCTTGAGGAATTTGGCAGCAGCAACCTTGCTCAGAAAGGCTTTGACCTTCACGCCTAGGTCTATTAAATATCCATGGTCTTCGCAGCTCGAAATGCATCCTGTCAAAACCTGCATTAAACAAAGAAGCGTTTGCAAACAAGATAATAATAGTAATAATAATAATAATAATAATAATGGTAATAATAGTAATAATAATAACAACAACAGGGGTCTAACACCAAGCCCTGAACCAATACGCAGAATGTCCAGCTGTATGGAATTGAAGCTTGGCCAATAATGATGACAAAGAAAATGAGACATGAAACAGAAAATGATTCTAGGCAGAATAAGGTATGGTCAAGAGTTCTCCACATATCATGCAGCAAAAAAGCAAAAATAATTATTAGCAACTTACACAAGTAACTCCAAGTCATATGCTGTGCTTTCTGATTATGGTAAATTTTGATCCAAGAATAGATAATAATGGCCAGCAACATCTACAGCTCCACTACAGCAATGCTATGGCATCAGTTGATAGCCACTATACGTCACAGTTGCAGTCCATACGAAATGCATCATGATAAGTAAAATAAAAAGACATTTTTGAACGCACCATTCCGTTCTTCAATCCGACTATGTTGCTGTTAACTTCTTTTGGATTGACTGTCAGCTTTATTATTTTCTTTTTCCCGTTAACAGAAACTTCCTTGACTTTACAGCGAACGACGCTTCCAATGGGGAAAATTTCATGCAGACTCAGCAGGTTCTACAATTTAAGAAATTTAATGAAATGCAAACAACATATAAACAACAATTGAAAACATCAAAACCTTTGTGTGGTTAACAACTTATACTCAGAGTTTACTCAAAATGCAAAGATACAATCCTCATATTATTCTGCATGGAAATGATTACCAGAACACCTCTGTGTCTGTCTACTTACTGCTAATTATTAATACTAAATGATTAGTTGGTAGATGTAGCAAAGCCTGCTGCATGCGGAAATTAAACAATATCATGCACCAAAATAATCACTTTGATGAGCAGCCAAAAATCTCTCCAAGCATGGGTTCTAAAATTTTTAGATTTAAAGTCAATGGAAAAATTATCTTTAATTTTTAGCTTTAATCATTACCAAACAAATGATCAAAAAAGAACAAATCAATATGTAAGAGTGTACAATTCAAAATTGTGGTTAGGCATCAGTGACACATCGTGTCAAAATATTGCCTAAAATAAATGCATGAAATTCAATGACAGACCTTGTCCTCAGCCAGATCAGAATCTGTTCCATCAGCAAGAGCTTCTAGAAGTGAAGTGTACGCATCACAGAAGTCAGTGATAGCAACCGTTCCTGTCAGACCATTTGGCAACGATACAACCATGTCGAGCTCATGAACTTGACGAACACAGCCGAGCACAAGCATTCCCGCAGCAACGACCTAAACACACATTTCATCAGAATGATCATTTATTGAAGGACAAATTAACATCAAAACACATCTACACTCATATCATTCAGAAATTAACAGGAGTAGCTGCAAAACTTTATTACTTCTTACAGCCCAGAAGAATTGCCATCAAATTAGAAAACAGCACAACAACTTTCGCAATCAAAAAGATAAAAAGCAGACCTCTGCAAATGCCTTTTCTTCTTCATTTGGTTGTTTCAACGTCTTCGCTTTCTTTGGTCGAGATATCTAGTAACAAGAAAGCACTTTTGTTAGTCTGAGTTAAACTTCCACAATAAAATTATTATAATGAATAGCTGTTTTTCCGTACTAAGCATTGATCTCGTCTCTCAAAAATAAAGCCAAATAAATCATCATAAATCCTTTGATGAGGATTTCCCATACTGAGGAACAAAAGAAAGAGCTGAAATGGTGACGCACAATCACAATCTAATCCAACCAAATTCAATCACAATCTATTGATTAGCAATAATCACCTATGAAGCACATTAAAAATGACAAAAATTCCTTTAATAAAGATCAAAAATACTACAGAGAACTAGGAAAGAACTAAGGTGGTGGGGGAATACTACAAATTCCACAAATATTGCACATTATGAATTTACACAAATATTTCGCTAACTTCTAAAACATATAAATTTATGTAAAACAAAAACAAACAAAGCTTTGTGTAAAAATTTCCTGCGACCAATGGCAAAGCGGCTGGTAGTCATCAGCTGCGTTAGACTCACATAAATTGTGATTTATGTTTTGCAGCACCCCATCAGAGTCAGTTATACTCCCGATCTTAAACTGATGTGCGCCTGCAGCGTTTGTGCTAAAAATTAGAACGGATAGAATGAGAACTAATTACTGGAAAGAGATCGTCTTTTGAGACGTCGTGAAATGGATCATTTTCGCGTTTTCTTTTCTTTGTCGATTTATCCTTCTTGGGCAGTGCGCCTCCTCGTGGAAAGTCCTCACCAGACATGATCGTCACAGTCAAAGTCAGATGATTTCAAATCTACAATAAAAATAAATAAGATATGAAAGAGACGAAAGTTCTTGCATCTTGATGTATAAACAATCAATTACTCACATCCTTACTTGAGAACTGCTGTGCAGACCACACGGTTATCTGTTTTCTAGAAGTCTAGGGTGGCGAAATACATGGTAATCTTACAGTATATTGTAACTATATAGCCATTCCAGGCAGTGACAGAAATCGCAGAGAGAAATTAGACGGACATGCGGTGCACCATAAAACCACTTGAAGACTTTTATCCTATCTGATACTTAATCCAATCGGAAGTTAGTGGGTGACATATTTGTGCATTCTGCTATCATGGGTCAGGTTAGGCCTTGTGATGGACGTTTAAAGCTGGGGTTACGGTAATTCGTCAATGTTAAATAAAATGCTCAAAAACTTTTCGCCACAGAAGGGTAATCAATATGACTGCCAAGACATTGTAATTCCTTCCTCCACTGCGTCGCGGAATCTTCCGCCGCAGAAGCACCATCCAGAATCAACAGCTAAACTGATAGCTATCTGAGCGAAAGTAAAGTTTACAATAGCATTCATGAATTTCGTCCGAAAACCTTATAATATCGCCCATAATGCACACGTGCGCCAGAACATACTATCCAAAAAGACCTTATTTTACCTTTAAAAATAAACATATGCACTAACACTTTAAATACTCCCAAGTTTTTACGAAGTTCTCTGTCTGAAGCAGGTTAAATGTTGGTAATTACAAGACTTGCAAAATGCTGTTAGTTGATACAACAGCGAATGGTAGACAAAAAACCATTTCCGGATCAGAAGAAAACAAAAACGTACGGTGCCAAAACGTCATTGGACAAGTTCTTAGTTCTTGAACGATTATTAGATCAAGAAATCGTAATAGCCTACGACGCCCAGAGTCGGTAGTCACGTGAACCAGTTTGTTAAAAAAATATCAACTTTACACTACAAATGTTAAATTAATTATATTTTACGATGGGAGATTGTCGGATAATTATGTTCTCAAAGTGTAGATGTGAGTGGGCCGACATCTATATTTAAGAGTGAAACGCGAAGCTTCCTTATAGTATAGTAGGCCTATATTCGTTTTATTAAGAAGAACAATCTCACAATAACGCAGAAATGTTAACAAGAGGGATAATGAATAATTAAATTTCAGTTCGATAGTCTTAGAATAATCTAGCAACTATTTTTATATAATGATCGTGGAATAAATTGAGAGTTGTCCTTTGGTGGGAGAATGTAGTTGTGAGCTCTGGGTCTTAATTTATGAGAGGAGGGGGGTCGGAGTGGAGGTAGGAGTTGGCGAAGTACATGCTTGGGGTTGTGTAAAATGGAGAAGAGGAGTTCAGCATCAGCTGTGTTGGCAAGTTCGGTTATTGTTGGAAAGGTTTGCTCTAGGTAGCCTATCCTAGGCGTTTAGCTCTTTGACCTCATTCATACTGTGTAGGCCTACCACACAGTCATACAACGACGTGGAACCATATTATTTAGAGGAGTCTGCACAACTGGTGTGCCAAATCAGAGCCAGTCAGGTGGTTGCTGGACGCCATTATGAGTCCAGTCGGCGATCAGCAAATACGTTGACAAAGCTGTCTGTCCACAGTGCACTCAATAGAACTTCTCCTAACCTCTGTTCTCTCTGATGCTTCCTTGTTCCCTGTGTTCATATGATTTGTGGGGCGCGGTGGTCTAGTGGTGGCGTAGTTGCCTTGGAGCCGGAAGGTCCGGGGTTCGAATCCACCCTCAAGCCGCGTAAGGACCTTGGGCAAGTCCTTCACTTACAATTGCTCAGCGCTTCGTCGTGAAACTCTGATGCAGTGTCCGCTCTGCATCGGGAGCGCCTCTGAGTGAAGAGTGCTTGAAAGGGTGCTATAACAAGTGCACATACAAACAAAGCTCCATGTTTCCTCTGTTACCTATGTTCTCTAAGTGGTTCGGTGTCCATTGTTCCCTAGCTCTTCTGAATCCCTTGTGTTCCTTGGGGGAGGTGGGACGGGAGAAGGTAGAGGGGAGGGGTGTAGGGAAGGAGAGGGAGTAGGGGTGGGGAGATGGGAAAAGGAGGGGTGGGAAGGGAAGTGGAGGGGGGAGGGGCAAAGTGGAGGGGGGAGGAGGTGGAATGGAGGTAGAGAGAGATGGTTGGATGCTCTTTTCAGCCACAGCAACGCGTGGCTCGGTACGCTAGTCATAATATATTTCTACATGACTTTTTGTGGGCAGCAAGCAACTCGTTACATCATAAAACACAAGTAATGTTAAATATTCACTGATTTCTTGACTCCAGATGAAAAACAGCAATTAAACAGAACGTTGTGATCTTTTGCACGAATTTCAAGTTGTACTTTGAAAAACTTCATAAAATGACTCTACTACATTTTCAATGTTTATGACCATCTACGGCTACTTATAACTTACCAACCAATGTCAACTAAAAAGATAATTACTTATAACTGCTATGCAGTTTTTAATGTGACACATACATGTATTAACAGTTCATAAAACTTCTGAAATCATTGTCAGTTGAAAAGTAATTCAATTAAAAGTCCAAACTTATCTTAAGACCTTGTGTTCAACTGAACTGTTTAACAGATAACACTCGTTCTGTTAGTTGAAATTCTCGTAGTTGGCATATTGTATCTTCTTAATTCGTGAACATGCACACAAAACTAGTCGAAGTTGGAGAAATTCAAAAATGGGATCAATTCTACATTTGACAAAGTTGGCTTATAATCTGGTTGAAATGATAATTTTAACCACAAGTAACTTTTTAACCACAAGGAGCAAATTTTCAACATTGTACCACTAATAATTTTAACCAAATTTAGCCGATATCTCTGTAAAAAGTGCACAACAACTAAGGATATCACAGGATATTGTCGAATATCTGGCATAACGATTTTTCTGCTGGTTTCCTCATTGATGGTAAGAAAATTTAATCTGCTGATGTCCCACACTGGCACGCAGTTTAAAGTAGGCCATCTTGTACAGCCAGCATAATTATGTTATCTTGATAGAATTTAAAATTAAATTAAAATCCATTAAAATACTCTTCACAGTCATGGCTATGCAGACAATTAAACAACATGCATCAACATAAACACAATGATGCTGAATCAATTCACATTAACAGTCTGCATGAGGACGTCAACTTGATTCATTCAAAAGCTGTATCACTGGTATACTCCACAGCAATTTCAAAACTTAAACAAGCAGATATTCCAAATAGGCCATGACAATGACAAACAATAAAGAAGAAATAATAGATTAGCAAGAGCTACCAATCAAAATAAACCACATATCCTCACCAGGACAAAACTGGAAGCCAACATCTGGACAATTTAATTTCAACAGTAATAAACTCAGAAGAAACATTAGTGGTAAGCACCTTTAAACTCTGCAGAGATGTTTAAATGAAAAATGTTGTTTTTCAACAAAAACTTGAAGCTAATGAGTTGTGGAAGGAAGATGGTAAACATGACAAGAGCAAAACACCATCAATGTCTATGATATCATTTTTTAATTTCTTACATTACAATCAAGTGTTAAAACACTGCAACACGTTCCAGTGTACACTGGCAATCATTATCAGGAATACCATTTTAAAGCAAGTCTCAAGGCATGCACAATTTTGCTCAGAAGTGTTGGACTATAGAAAAACAACAATAAATTACAGAGGAATTGAACACTGATACTTCAAAAGGTCAAGATTTGAAAATGGACTGAGAGCCAGTGGAGGACAGTATCTTGTTTCATAATGCCCTAAGTGCTAGCCACCAACACAGGGCTTTAGGGGCAGATATCTTTACCCAAAGACACAGAATTTGTTTCTCAAGTTGTCAAAAGAGGTAAAAAGAAATGAAAAGAACACTACAAACTTTCAATGATATAGTGCACAATTTGTACAAGGTGTAATCACAGATAAGATTCATTTTAGCATCCAGAGTAATGAACATTTCATTCAAAAATTTATTAAGTCATAGTTAGCTTTTTGCAAGGCACAAAACACTGGACAAGGCAAGGTATCCTTCAAAAAAAGTATAACCATACATGTATCACCAGCTCTAAAGAAAAGCAACAATCAAAGTAATGGTCTTAATATATGTACAATGCATACTAAATTATTACTGAAACAACTGTCACAGCAGTCTATATTATTAGATTGTACAATAAGAAACTCAAAATCTGTTAAGAGACAGGATGTACACCAACACAAAAGAATTGATCTTGCAATCTGCAGGAAAAAGAACAAAACATCACATAATAATATTGCACAAAAGCACCATGACATCATATTAATGCCCTTCAATAGCCGCAAAGAAAACCAGCCACCTCAAAGCAATTTAACAAAATTGAATTAACACAATTAACACTGTGCTGTTGTCGCACATATCCTCAGATACAACTCAAACTCACATTCTCCTGCTTTACGCCTAAACACACTGTATTTTAAAACCTGTTCATTGGCAGTCTGAAATCCGAAAGAACACTAAACAGACAAAGAACAATAATTTCAGCAGACAAAAAAATTACCACCAGCCATGGATGTTTTACAGACCAAAATGACACACAAACCTATCAGATTAATTTTCCACTAGTGCACTAGAAATTTTGAAACAAAGATGCACGTCAGATAAGCAAGAAACAGCAGCAAATGTCTCAACTAAAGGCTGGCAACAGTGACCCTTCTTATCTACCAATTCTGGGAACCCAATCAATGACATCAGGAAACAGAATAATGGCTCTTTCTAATCTGTGACCAGAATGGCATGTTCCACCAACTTCCCATTGTTACACTTCTGAGCTTTGTAAGGAGGCTATTATCAAATTTCAGTTGTATTGTATTAGCCTGCACTTGGTTACAATTTACTGCTGTGCATTGCAAGGATTGAACAACAGCCATTTGACTCTCCGACACATCATAAAATTTATATAATTGTGTGAACAGGATGTTGCTTCTCAGAAGTGTTTTTTAAACAGGTTAAAGAATTACCTTGGAGATCTATATGAGATTCACCAGTGACAAAAAGCCATGCTTATGACATCTGATTTTTTTCAGTATATGAACCACAGGTCAGAGGAACTTCAGGACTAATCTATACAATGAATGCAGAATTTCACAACCAACAAATTAATCACTGATATCACATCTGATGGAAGCTTCATGAAAAAATACAAGCAGATATTCTGGGATCAACCACAAATATTGCAAACCTATCACAAGTTATCTACAAAGCCATAGCATTCAAATATGCTAAAAGCTTTCTGCAAATTCTTGTTTTAACCCTTTGAACCCGACGGGCCGGTTTCCTGGCTCGTTATCCATAGAGTTACGGGGGGGGGGGTTCCGGGTTCAAAGGGTTAAAAAACGCTGTAGGATGTATACATTACCATACATAACTGATGTTTACCAATACCAAATGAATAAACATTGCGCATAGATTATGTACAGGTACATGCATGTCATTAAGCAGTTAATTGGAGAAAGCACTCACCAAATTTTAAAATAGGAAACGAAATCGCTAAAATTACATTAAGGACTTAAAACTAAAGAAAAAACCGCTCCAGCATAAGCCGTACGCATCTAATGATTGGGAAAATCAAGAAAACTCAAACGAAGCTGCACTAAAATAAAGCAGGAACCTTCTTCTACGCACTAGCAAAGCCACTGTCGACGCTGTCGATGCGTGCAGACACAGCAACTGGTTCCGGACTGACTGGCATCTCTTCATCAGACCATTCAAGTGCACCAGTCGCAGGCGTTTCATTCTCCATGAGGTCCGGTCCATGGTCAGAGTTTGGAAGGCAACAGATGGCATCGCTGGCTTGAGGAGAAAGGTTGATGCTGGGTGTAGTTGTATCACCAGCTGAGCCAGAAGGCACTGAATGATGAGGAGAAAGAACTCTAAGCTCGTCACCGTGATTCGGCTGACTGGTAGTATTGTCAACGCCTGCACAGCATGACCTGCTGGAAAATTAATATATAATATCAAATCTGAAAAGTCTGCATTAACTTATATGCATGCCAGGGATATTATACTTGATACTCACTCAAGTACCAGTCTTACATACTTGTACCTGTAACATAATCACTTGTATTCATTCTTGCATAATTAATCAAAGTACATTACTGTAATTATAATACAGTACTATTGAATAGAAAGATATCTGTCCGCCAATCAGATACTGTATTTTCTTAAGTATTGCAGACAATATATGTGGCTGGTATATTTTTAGATAGCCATCCGGATATTCAGTAAGACAAAACTGTGAAAATCACAAAATTAAACAAAGCCAAGTGCCTCGTGCTTGACATTGTTTTAAACATTTGAGCCACAGACATTAATTATTTACGTCAGTGACCGAATAGTCTTGTAATAATAGTCTGAAGTCACTTGCAGCAACCGTCAACTGAAGCCTTACGAAAACAGCACGATAGACTCTTTAATCAAAGCAAGTCACACTCTGTTCAATTACAAAGTCTAGTAAAGCAAAGACATGCAAATGGTACATACAGCCAGTGGTCTTGCAACACTTTCTGAGCAGTAAACCGACCGCTTGGATTTATCACCAGTAAATTCCTGATCAAGCTTTTCGCCTCGTTTGAGATGAGACTCCAGTCGGCAGATGGGAAGCTGTATTCAGCATTCCTGATGCATGCAAATAGGCTGTCCTAAATAACAAAAGATTAGCTGATGATAACAATCATTGCAACTCATTTCAGAGGTTCAATCTATTCTTAGTTCATCTTATATACAAAGATGTTTCAGATCCACTAATCAAAGTCGTTCCCTGCACTAGCACAAATGATGTTAAATGGCATTAAGATGAAGAGAAAGTTCATCTATATGTATTATGTAAACTGGTTAAACACATATCAAAGTCCCAGTGCTCAGTGAGTTCCCTCAAAATAGATAGAGCTCAATTAAAGAGATTCTCAACTGGAGTTGATATTTGATGCCATGTTCCACTGTCATCTTTTTATTATTATTTATTATTATTCTTCATAATTTCTGCCAATCTCTGTGAATAAACAAAAGTTTCTTTCGACTATATCTAATTCCTAGTATTTTCCATTGTCAACAGACATGTATATACAAATTATATGTTTGAAACACAAGCCCACCTGATACTTAACAGATCTGGTCATACTGGAATTACAATCTGAACCATTGCTGACTGATTTGTGCTGGAATGGCAGGTAACCACACAGCATGAAATACCTACAGCAAACAAACACACCAACCACATGACACTTAAGCATCAACACTCAAATGGTATTTCAAACTTTTGTATTTCAAACTTCGGTATTTAGAACTTCCGGTTATAAAATAACAAGGGCATCATGGTCATCACTGTCATCAACCACCACCCTCCCCTTCATCTTTGTCATTCCATCATTTATAAGAGGAAGGATTAAGTCAAATAACATGAGACTAAAGTTTAAAAGGCAAAATTAGATAACACCTAGCCTCAGTTGATTGAACCCCAGTGACCATAGAGTCAGTTTCCTTCTGGTTTTACATAATTATAAGCCCAATTAACAAGCTCTTAATGAATGTTTATTACATTTTTATACTACCATTCAGCAATTTGGGTGATGGATCAAGACTAATGGTAAAAAATTCACATCCAAGAAAATGTTCAACAGATTTCTAAGACAACGCTCAGCTCAATATTAGGTAATAGACAAAAGCTCACGTACATGACAACACCAAGACTCCAGAGATCACAGCATTTGTCGTAGCTTCGGCCAGGTTCCATCCACGTATCGATCACTTCTGGAGCCATGAACTGAGGAGATCCAACCTGCAAATTTTCATTGTACACTCCAGCATTACATTGATCAGTGAAACTCAAATTATCATATAAAGCACAATTTAATTTTCAACTCTTCATCTAAGGCTTCCAGGTGATGCCATGCCATTTCTAACCACCTGTTTTCTGACAGCCTCAATCACCTGGATCAGGTCAGCCAACGCCCTGCCTCAAGGGAAGAACTTCACAGGTGTTGGAAATTGGCCTCATCTCTATTGAATGGTCAGCACCATTCCCCAGTTTTAACATAAGGTTGCGTGATTCCAAATAGAACACAGGCTGCTTAACCTGTACTTTCTCTACAACTTTAGAGATGAACGTCAAGTTATTAAATCCATGCCAGGCTTCTTCACAGATGACCATCTGACTGAAATCCTTCATCCAGAGCCGCACGAGAAAAGGAAGCAGAAGATATATGCCAGAATGGGTTCCATCATGCACAATTCTGATGGCAAGGATGAAAGTAATGACCTAACTTGGCATTAATCAGTCATCATTCTGAACTGGTTCATACAACACAATTGCATGCATGACTGTTGGCAGATCACTATGCACTCCAAATAATATTGATCCACATAGCGGGATTGTTTCTTTTGTAAGCTGAACTAAACAGCAACATGTCACCAATGAGCAGCTGAGGTTTTGTGTCATATAAATGAATGGCAAGAGCTGATGACAAGCCACCGAAGAAGAGCAATTTTATATTAAAGAATCAATAGAAGACAAATATCGCATTTGCACGACCTTATTCGAATTGTAATAGATACACACTATACAGCTTGTGAAATGGTTCATGTATTGTTTCAAACCTTTTCACTGAAAAACACCTGTGGTTCATAATATGGCCACAGATGTACTGTGCACATCTATCTGATCCATATTGGTTGTATTTTTAACAGGCAGCAGCACTTGGCAAGCTGTTTTACTAGGTCATAAATATAAATATATGTAAGAAAAGAGAAATGCTGAATCCCCAACTCCAGAGAATTAAAGATATTATTCTAGGACGTTTTCGATCATTTAAATTTATTGCCAGCTCCACAAAATCTTTCAATTAGCTTTCATTGTCAATGAAAAGTCAAAAACAAAGAGACATCCAAAGTTATGTTTACCAGAGTAATTATCACTTACTGCGTGCCACAGAACTCGATTTTCAGCCAAGCTTTCCTGAAGTTCACTGGCCAGGTCAAAATCGCAAACTTTGACCGGGCTGAGTTGGTCTCGTCTGAAGCACAGCATGTTCTCTGGTTTGATATCCCGATGTGCAATTCCTAAGCAAATGAATGCTAAACTGTACCTACTGATCCAAGCGGCAATTATTTCAAGCTGACGTATATTAATGCGGAAAATATTGAAAGTTTCAAGATGAACAGGACCAGAGTTCAGCTCAACATTACCAGAATGAGTAGCAGAAAGTAAACAACCTACATAAATCTATAAATATGAAATGATCACAACAAGGGTGGCTAATTATTAGATGATAATAAAACCTTAATTTAGACATGTAAATCCAAGAAGGATGAGATGCAGGACACATTTAATTCACATCAAACTAAAGTGTGCAACTGTGCATTAACACATTTAATTCACATTGATCAAACTAAAGTGTGCAACTGTGCATTAACACATTTAATTCACATTGATCAAACTAAAGTGTGCAACTGTGCATTAACACATTTAATTCACATTGATCAAACTAAAGTGTGCAACTGTGCATTAACACATTTAATTCACATTGATCAAACTAAAGTGTGCAACTGTGCATTAACACATTTAATTCACATTGATCAAACTAAAGTGTGCAACTGTGCATTAACACATTTAATTCACATTGATCAAACTAAAGTGTGCAACTGTGCATTAACACATTTAATTCACATTGATCAAACTAAAGTGTGCAACTGTGCATTAACACATTTAATTCACATTGATCAAACTAAAGTGTGCAACTGTGCATTAACACATTTAATTCACATTGATCAAACTAAAGTGTGCAACTGTGCATTAACACATTTAATTCACATCAAACTAAAGTGTGCAACTGTGCATTAACACATTTAATTCACATTGATCAAACTAAAGTGTGCAACTGTGCATTAACACATTTAATTCACATTGATCACACTAAAGTGTGCAACTGTGCATTAACACATTTAATTCACATCAAACTAAAGTGTGCAACTGTGCATCAACACATTTAATTCACATTGATCAAACTAAAGTGTGCAACTGTGCATTAACACATTTAATTCACATCAAACTAAAGTGTGCAACTGTGCATCATTTAATTCACATCAAACTAAAGTGTGCAACTGTGCATTAACACATTTAATTCACATCAAACTAAAGTGTGCATTAACTAATATGCCATTTCTAGTGACAGAATCTTGTCAGATGTAGATTTGAGGAACGGATATGATGGAAAGCAACATAGCAAGATCAATAAAGCATGTCAGATAAATGCTTTAGAAAGAAGGAAATAAAGAGATTATACAGAAGGGGCAAGTTGTAGAACTATTGTGCAGATGTTCCTTGAGAGATGTGCTATTAAAAATCATTTCCTTTATGGTATTTTCAGGCTCTGTTTGGTCTTTCAAGTACAAACTAAAGCATGCCAGCACAGTCTTAATTGTCCAGCATTACAACCTAATTACTAATATTCATAAATAAAGCTTAAGCTTCAACATCAAGCACTTACCTTGATCATGCAAATACAGAAGAGCATTTGCAATATCGCAGACGACCGGTTGCGCTACATCCTCAGGCAACATCCCACGCTCAGTGATGTTCTCATCAAGCGTTCCACCTCCAATTCTTTCAAAAACCAAACAGAACCTGACAAAAACAAGTCAACACATTGTAAGGGAAACCATTTTAAATAGCGCATCTCTCACAAAGCATCTGTATTAAAGCCAATTCAACAAAATGTCTTCTCTGTTACGCTATAGAAGACATGTATAACTTGCAACGCTTTAATCAGCATTAATTAATTACATGTCACAGCTCACAGCTCAAAAGTGATGTTCATGATTTCATCAGACATGGAAATATTTTATCGGCATCTTTCATCATCAGTGGAACAAGCCACAGAATGAAGACTTAGCAAGAATGCTATGGCAAAACTAATCACAACATTCACACATAAAGAGAAAATTAACTTTAGCAGACCATGGGTATTTCCATCACTGTTACACATCAGTGCTGACCTGCCCAGAGGAAATTTGGTCAACATGTAGTTAATACTAACACAATAATCAAGTATAATGTGCCAATGCATTTACTGTGAAAAACGGCCAAACATGTAATCTAACACATAGAGAATTTTTTTAGTATATATACCTTGCGTCTTCTTCAAAGAACTCGAGCAGCTGGACGATGTTTCGGTGATTTCTACATCGATGATAAATCTCGATCTCCTTGAAGACCTTCGCTCGAGAATTTCTCTTGCTTTTGTACACAATCTGCAAAATGATAATCAATTTTTAAAAATCATAAAACTGAAACAACTTTCAATCATCAGGCATCTAGCGACTCCTGCTTATACATTGGTTTATGTCCATTGTCCTGTGACCACACCGAATAATCCTTGCATGTATATTATTATTATATTATTGAGTTTTTATATAGTGCACCTTCAAGGTATTCTACTCAGAGGTGCTCCCAGTCCAACCACGAATAAATAAGGCAGAACTTTTATAAGTGAGAAAAGAACAGAGCATTGTGACCTCTAGGCACAAGACGGAGCACAACAGGGAGCCAATTCCAGGTTCTACAGCCAGCCACTGAGAAAGAGCGCAGCTGCATTATAGCAGTTCGCAAGCGAGGGGTCAAGGGCTCAGCTTGATCGGCCAATCGGATAGCAGATCAATGGTGGACAAATAGCATAGATCTGTTAGAACAGCACAATACCAAAGTTCATACCTTGACTGCACACATTTCCTTGGTAAGCTGATTTTGATAAGAACAGACACAACCGAAGGAACCTTGGCCTAGTAATTCTCCAGTAACCAAATAAGAATCTTCAACAAATGACAACAAACTTATTATTATTAAATTATTATTATTTATTATTATTAAAACTACAAAGGTATTTTGACACAAGATTTTTAAATCCAGTAAAAAAGAGACCAGAAAACATATTTATGCAGATCAATCTGAAATTTTAAAAGCACATAACAATTAAGCATGTCATCACACCTTAAAAATTAATCAAAATATTGAAAAGTTAAGGCAACGGTTATCGATTATAAGTGACATTGTATGCATGCATTTAACCTTTTATAGCGTTGTTTAAATGCTATACATGGGCTGAGAAAGATAATCTAACAGATTAAAATGCACACAACTTACACCTATAAAATCGTCACTGTGCCTCTCAATACAAAAGAGTGACATATAGCCCAGAAAATATGGCAGCCATTTTGGGTGCTGTAGAAATCTCTAGATCATTATTATCTCCACACATAAAATTAAATATACATTATTCAACTGTTTTAGCTGAACCCCAATTACATGTATCACATACTGGTTTAATAAAACAGTATATATAAGTAGGATTTCTGTTTTAAAATAGTTTACCGTCAAAGGTAAGTGTCACGGAGCCAGCCAATCGCTTCTTCTTTCTCTTATTTCCCTTTGGAGACTGGACACCAGTGCTTTCTGCCACCATCTGCAAGCCATACCATTGAATCATATGTATTCACCTCACTTATAATCAACATATGTACTTAGTTTGAAAATCAGATTTCGGCATTCTCATTCAACTATCGTTTCCTTTGATTCAAGCTGAATGAATGGTATTAATAAATAGATAAAGGTCTAGGGAGGCCACTTCGGTACTTCCGGAAGAGTCAAACATGGCTTGGGCTATGCATTGGAATCAAGGCCGTAGCCAGGATTTTATTTCGAGGGTGTTTCTTCGCGGGAAAATGTTTGACGACCTTTTTTAGTCATCAGATCGAAAATTCATCTCATTTTGCTTAAATTAATTTTTTCGTTTTGTGCTAGTGAATGCATTCTATTATTTCATTTCGTCGAGGGGGGGGGGTGTTTTCATGGTTTATTTCATGGTTTTTGCATCACGGGCTAGTAAATGCAATAAATTTTTTCTGCATTTTCCATTTCGGGGGTGTTCAAACACCGAAAACACCCCCTGTCTACGGCCTTGATTGGAATATTTATAATAAAAACTTTAAAAAATTCTAAAAAATTTCTGGGGCCTTGTTCAGATGTCTAAATTGGAATGCCGTATTGGGGATGATGTGCTTTTGACTGGATTTCATCCGCAGTATCGCAAGGTAATGTTTGGTGCACTTTTTTTGGATATCGAAAACGATGCATACCCAGTTTTCTTTGCACTTGTATTGCAAGGTGACCTTTCTGTCCCCGTATGAATTTCCACAGTGCTGTAAAGCAGCTCCACTGTGGTGGTCAGCGTATGATAAATAAGCCATCATAACTGCACAGTCAGTCAAAAAACTGTTCTAAGTCTGAATAATTAAAGAAGAGCTGAATAATTAAAATATTAGCTTTAAAAAGCACTGTGCAAGGACAAACTATTAAAGCTATGATTTAGTATGTTTCAACCTTTGCTTGCCCTTCTTGTCGACGTCTTGACCAAATGAATAATAAAAAATTTAAAAAGCACTCTGCAGCGACAATCTTCGAAACTGATAATGTTGACTGGCTAAGTTAACAGTCGACCGATTACGCTGATAAATTCGAAGATTCGGTCGGAAACAGCGACAGCAGGAATATTGCGGTAACAGAATTTGTAAGAGACCAAAACACCGTGGTATCCATTCACCACATGCCCATCATCCCGATTTTTTCTTTCGTAAACTTCCCCCTTCCTCATAGTTGTGATTCTTCCACGTAAATGAACTTTCTCTTCGCTGTCCAGTCATTTTGAGAACCCGTCGGTTCTTTTGCAAGTTCTTTAACAGTCAGTTTTCAGGATGTCCAACTCGTGCGCTCCTCGTAAATTTTTACGCCGGCTGCTATCGCAGTTCAGAGACACTGCCTTGTGTTTGTCTCAGAAAAAATTGGACACATTAATCTTTGGTGTGCAACAGGATCTCTTGAGGTATTTTTTGCCACACTAGCTCAATAGTGTCACTGGGATAGGATCCCACAGGAGCTACGTCTACTTTCTGGAATTATTACTGATTTTTTAAATTAAACTCAAAACTGTCCTTTTTTGACGTGCTAGAGTCGGAATCGCTTCGGAGTAGTTTCCCTTGAAGAAGCGCTATGTAAATTCTTGAATGAATGTTTACTGCATCTATACATACATAGCGCTATCCAATGCCTTTAACACTACATTTCAACTCTACGGACTTGACCCGCTGCCTATCGACTTTGTTTTGATTAAGCGCCTGTGAATAAGCTGGTTCCCGCGACTTCGCTTTTGTGGGTGCTGTAGAAGTCTCGAGATTACGATTACACTGTTAACAGAATTACTTTAAAAAACTGCTGTTCTTTTTCAGTTGGTACCGACTCTACTACCGAGTAAGCCCATTTATTATTTGATCACTTTTATTTTCTGCCATTCCGGGACACCACGGTAGGCTTACTTCCAATCGAAGTGAAACTCAGTAATGAGCTGTGCTCATATAGGCTTACATGTATGGGCCCATACGCAATACCTCAACCAAGATTATATTTTAGGTCGAAATTAAGCATTTTATATGTAGTTTTTAATTAGAAAAAAGAATGACTAGTTGTAGTCTGAAGTTCTGAACACTTGGTCCTGTCTAGCATCAGTGACAATTTATCTGACTAAGTTGACAACGATTAATTCACTCCTTACCCTATAATAATACGTATGCACACATTCCATGATATAGTTAGAGCAGCGTATTTTTAGTCTAATCTGTATCCCTAATGGTTTCATCAGCAGTAGTCTGAAATTGGCGAGTTTCTGGCTTGACACCCCAACCATTAAATTAAGTTGGTTGCGTGAAGCCAGAAACATTGATTGATAACTTATGAATCAGACATTGACATGATATAAATTACTAATTAATAAACTGCATTATGCTTGCATAACAACACAACATTTTGAGAAATTCCTCCTATAATTTCTTTTTTTCAGCGAATAACACAAAACTAAAGCTCTTCACACAAAGGCAAAGCTATAAATTTATGTCAGCAGAAACTAACTTTGTTGGAAAAGTAGCAGAAACTAGTGATAAAACTTACATTGAAACTACATTGAAAATCCAAGAAATGTTTATCACAGGTGAGTTCCTGTAATCATAGCCATGATTGAGTCCGACTAGACGAGACTTTACAAACAAACATTATAATCACACTTGTTCAACCACATGCATTCTCATATTCTCAAAACTGAAAACTGACAAAACATAATTCTGTGATCTATAAACTAATTTAATAAATAGCAGTGACCGAAAGCAAAGCAGTTAACACAGAACAAACAAATATTTATTTACGTATCTAAACTTGTAATGTAAGAACTTTCTAAAATTATACACAAAATTTTTGCAATTTTGGTATTAGCAAACCTGCTAAGCAATTTATGTATCACGGCATATATGCCAATCACATTAGCAAGCACTTGGAGTCTCAGGCGCTAAAGCACTTGCATCAAAGTACATCATGCTACATGAATTAGTGCAGTGCACAACACAATAACAGTGACAATAGCAGGTGATGAAAGGAATTCGTTGATTATCTAGAAACTCGTAACACTGAAATTTTTTACTGCATTGTCAGTGATCAGCACATAATCAACTAGAAAAGAGGAATCTAATTTGTTACAAGAGAAACACAATTCAGTTATGATCTGTAATGATTTATTCTGTTTAAGAGTTCAGTTTTTGACTGTAATATTTGTGTCATCTGAAATATGTTGGATGCAAAAGTTATTTATCACGCACTATTCTTAATTCGAATGACATCTAAATATCTGTAAGCATGGTACTTTTGGACCAAATGTCATTTCCATGATATAAATATAAGCATTGTCTCTGTGACACAAAGTCAAACGAGTAGTGCTGTCAAAAATTAGTAGGCCTATTATTTGCTCGGTCATGTAGACAGGGTTCAAGATGACCACAAACAAGCTCTGCCTAGCAAACAGGACAAAATAACCTCATCACAGGATTTCAAGTACAAATGTTAAGTAACGTGCTATTGCTGTATCTTTAACAGTCAAACAAGACATGTTTCTGTTGCCTCACTGGGTGAGCATGCTACTTTGAGACTTTTCATCATCTTTCAGAGGAGCCTACAAAAATACAAAATAATAATATACAGTTGTGATATAAGTTTCCTTAGCTGGAAATATAGATGAATGCATCATTGCATTTCCAAATTTCAAAATAGATACGAGCAGCTGACCATGGATACAGACACTAAAATAATCTAATATAAATCACCCAATGTACTGTTAATGCAAGCTTTTAGTGCAAGCTACTACGTTAAGATGTTTGATTGCTTTAATGTACAATTAAAAAATTTGCTGGATGCCTACATAATAGCATTTCTTTAAATAAAACAGAAATAATGCAAAAATAAAATAAAAACATATCTCTGTATCAACATATTGAATGAGTGAATTATATTGAATTAGTGCCACACCCAGTGTAAGTGATATAAGTGATGTTATTAAGGCCAGTCAGAGAAGGAAGTTGATGTCACAAGAGTAGAACTTGTAACTTATTTTGAAGACTCAAGAATCAACCAAATGAAGAGTACCAATCAAACAAAAAAGAATTAGCATGAGTTTAGAAAAAATCTACAGGCTATGGGTTCTAAATAACGGTGAAGCGCAACCAAAAGTGATCGCTTGTTGGTCGCAACTAAGAAATACTACAAACTATATTTTATCATATCAAACAAGAAGTCTGTGTTAACTATACCTAGAAAATCTAAAAAGCAAACCAATGACTTATTTTAGTAATTGGTACATACTTCTAGTTATTGGTTAGCTCTACACCAGTGGTGAACAACCTCCACAAGGTTTTATGTGGACCAAATAACCGTAACAGTTCAATGTGGTAATGAAAAATCCTGCAATCTTTGGCATAGACCAGATTTTAAATGGCTAACGAACACCTAACCGTTACTCAAATTGACTAAACTTTAGAATCACTGAGACAAAAAGCAAGAACGGACCCTCAGAAACACAAAGTAAAATCAGTTTGGAATAACCATCAAAACAATTCTTATATGAAACACCGGTATAATTAAAATGTCTGGAATGACAGCAGCTATTGACTTTTCCTTTCAATATATCAAGTGCAAATATGTTGCTACTTGCATTGTTTATACATAGTAAATATGTATCATCATAATGTAGGACTTAGTAAAATGACAATTTAATTAATCTGAAAGGTTTGGTGTGGATAAGAAAAAAGACAAAGTAGATGATGAAAAACAATTTTTCAAGGCACTAAAAAAGCTCTTTTAGAGCCAAAAAAATTGAAAATAGCACCAAATGCTTTTATGTACACGTGCAAATAGAATAATTGAAAAGAAGCCAAAGTACCAAAAGAGTACATTTTGTAACTAAAATTATGCCCAAATTTCATCAAAAATTATCGTGGACCTTCAATGAAACTGTACTGAAAAGTTTGAAGCTATCAGTTCGAGTCTAAGAACAATGGAGTGGAAGAGATTGGAAAATATCTATCTGAAAATTCAGAGGATATGTGTATATTATTCACTGGCAACATTGATGCAAATGAACAGATGTTTATATTTTATACATGTAAAGGAGAAACTAGAGGCACAGATTTGCTATTATTGAGTTTGCTCAGAAGCACTTACACCTGCAAGACATGCATTCCTTTTTGACAAAGTTAAATAAGTTAGAGACTGACAAAGCTCATAATTCATTGATGCGATTGACAACAACTTTAACACTTGACTTCCAGCATTTAGTGACAAAACACAAACAATGGCTGCACTGACTTTGAGTACCTATGACATGCTACCTAAATTTTTATGAATTTTGGATTAAAATAGTTTCTTTATTTCCTTTTGACAGCTGCTAAATCCTATGGAAAAAATTACAGAAAAATCAAACTTTTGACAAAACTACATTTCTGTGGTCCATGCGTTCATACAAATTTACTATTAGATAAGTGAAATGTGGTTAAAAATATGGTTCACCGCTTTTCTAAACAAAATGAATGAAAGAAAGACTGTAAATATTGAAAGCAAAAGCACTTCCATTTCTTATATTACATTGTTCTAAAAAAAACTTGCATATGCCCTAAAATCCAATTACAGTTCCTTCAATTTGTCAAATTTTTTCAAAGTTTTATTTTATTTATTTAATAATAATAAATAAGTGAGAATCAGTCAAAGTTATAACATAACATTTTATGTAGTCAATGGCATTTTAAGCGGATATTCCTAAACTTACATTGTATAAAAATGAATAAACATTAGTAATTTAGTATGCTGTCAGAGTACTTCCCTGTTCAATGTGTTCAAAATAACCACACAAAAACCAAATTAACTTGCGAGTGCCTTATCAGTATAATACATAACGAGATGGTGCAGCAAAGGAAAGGTAAACAATTAGTCATCATGCATTTTTGAAGAACACTTGCCCACCTAGTGCAACCAATTGGTTAAAAGAAGACAGAAGAGAGACATCATGCAGAAACGTCGTGCAGTCAAGTTACAACGATACTAACGACAAACTGATGATAATGGCCGACAGAAGCCAGAGACATATCGCTGTTTAGAGGAAGGTTTTCATTCGACGGCAACTTGTCCTCTTCGCTAATCGATTTTAGGTTTGATCCACAAGTAGGCAAATGGACCTGAAAGTGGAAAACATTTCGACATGACTACTTTCAATCAACGTAGTACTTACATATGAAACACTGGCTTTGATGGCGTCGTCTGCCATCGTGAAGGAGTCTGTGGTGGAAGTTTGGATGGGGTGCTCGTATTTGGTTGCAACCTTAGACGGCTACCAGGATTGGTTCTCTTACTAGGGGTCGCAGTAGCAGGTCCCTTAGCTAAACTCGCACTTCCGAGTAACTTCTGATGACGACTTTCAGACAAAACCTAGACCATAAAACAGCATTTGAAACAAACATTTCATTTGAAAATATAATCACATTAATCAGTTTGATGCTTGGAGCAGAGAAAGTCTTTCTTCCAGCCATCTAAACATCTGCGTTTGAAGCATTTTTCATGCAAACAGAGACCAGTGCAAGAATATTGGTTAGCGATGTTACTTTATATACCACTAAACGTTATATCTAATAACTATTGTTTTTACTTGAAGCATATCATTTTCACCGAAAGCAGCATGAGATAGTTTAGGTATTTCAACAGGTTCAACTAAAGGTGAAATATAGCATAACAGAGACAGCCAAAAATAACAGTTTAGAAAAACACGTAGTTGAAATAAAAATAATGACTCCCTATTCTGTTCAGGATATTGAATAATTTAATAAGTTTAATGCCAGCAAAGCTGTTGCCTTTGTACAATATTTTTTTTTGATACTATTTGTGCTGTATGACCTCTTGAATTTCAACATGTCTCAAAGTTAATGATTAAGAATCTCATTCTAATTAGAATCAACCATCACCTGCTGGCCTGTATATCATGATAATAAAAATGCAAGTGTCTAGACACTACTCATCAGACAAACCTGGCTGCGTATTAGACTGTAAGCTGACATGCACGATAAGCCATTAGATGAAGAACCAACAGCTTTAGATGGAGTCCCATGAATTTCGTTCATCTGTTACGTTCAAGCACCTCATGTTAGTTAAACAAGTTAGTAAACACCACATAACAACAACAACAACAACAACCTGTACGCATTTAGTGCAAGAATGTTATGAAGCAAAAAGTTACCTTGAGAACCCCACAGACTTAAGCACTAATAAGCTATTAAAAACAGTAATTGTGATAGGTTCTGAAAAACTGAGAATTAAATTAACATATCCAATGATCCATACATAAATAAATTCAAACAATAGTATATTTTGTACACGTTGCCAATTTCAACTGAATCAAGGTCATCCCAACCACATAATTTACTCAGATGTGCTTCATGCAGCCTCAAAACCATCCTCTTCAGCAGGGGTGGATCGGGAGCACTCCTGAGTAGTCACCTTTAACGGGTGCGGTGCTACATAAATCTCCATAATGAATAATAATGAATGAATAATGAATCTGAGAAATTCATAATTTTCCAATTTGGTAGATCCGACCATTTATGGTCCAGGAATAAACAGTTTCTAAGTCTGTCTTCTGAATGTAGCAGAGTAAAATGGATGTACAAGTGGCTGAATTTTTGTGTGCATGCAAAAGTCCGTAACCTCTGGCAAATAACCTTTAATATTAAGTCACTAGATAACATGACAGTTTCGATCATTTGACTAAATTGGTCTTTCTCTTAGGAATGCGCTTACTCCTTCTGTTCACTCTACAATTCTGTCTGGCAGTCTCCCTTCTCCTTTCTTTCTTCTCAATAACTACTTCTTACCGCAGGGCCTTGCACATTGGGAGCGCTTCTGAATGGTTCACCTTACTAGAGGCACTTTATAAATGTTTACATACAATACAATACATAGATAATGAGAAATGTATATCAATTCACAGAAACTGTCTACCAAATCCAAGCTACTGTATGACCATAAGTCAGTTCACATCTATAGAAACTGTCCAGCAAAAGCCATACAGTGTAAACCCCCTACAAATCGTTACGTATAATTATTTGACTCCAAATTTATCTTCCCATTGCAACAGCAGGCAGTTGAAAAATTTATAACTTCGATAGGTTGGTCTACAAACTTTGTACGCAGAAACAATACATGATTAGATGGTTAATCAATACAGAAACCAGAAAAGTGAAAGGAAACATGATTGGCTGATTCAGCAGCTGCAGCTTGATAGTGATGAAGTCTCACAGGACTCTGTTTACAAGGGTAATTCTTTGTCAAAACACCAGACACTATGAATTAATCAATATTTTAAATGGTGATACGGTCACCAAATCTTAAATTACAAAATGCTATTTCAAAGTTCTGCAAAGTAAAACAGGAAACTACAACAAAAGCACATAAATGAATCTTATACTAACGATAAAAGTGATTTCAGAGTCCGAAGAGGCACTAATATAATTTAACATCAGCATTAGATGTCACTGGATTTACTGAATAACTTGATTCTGTCACTTTAGCATTAAAGACTTGTTCAAGAAAATGGCAAGTTACAACAATCTGCAAAAGTCAGCAATTCAGATTACAAAGGGCTTCAATGTTTCAGACAGCTGAATAGCAAACCAATCTGAATTCTTAAATTATCACTATGATTCTTAGTTCTGGGTGTATGCATTCGTTTCATTCACTCTTTTTAAAACAAATGTGCGTATCAACTTAAAAAGCCTACTCAGATGTGCTACCAGTAGTCCAACTATAGTAATACAAATTAGATTTCAGCAGCACGTAAAATGTCATGATCCAATTGTCTGTCATTCATTGGTTGAAAAGCCTCTGGGTGTGCACAGAAAGATCTAACCACCAGACATTGGTATAATAAGTGAATGGTGTTGCAAAGGTAAGTCAAAATCTAGGCAATTAATTTTAAAACGAGGAAAAATAATGCAGTTTAGGAGAGACAAGGTCTTGGTCAAAACGTAAGAAGCAACACTGACTGCAACACAGTTTCAGAGTCTAGGAACCAGCAACTGTAACAGCTACTGGCCCAGACTGTTCCTTATCATAAAAACAGTTGGTCAAGGAATTCAAATGTTAGGCATTTGCAACATCAAAGTTCTAATGAAGATGATACTGATAAGGGACTCAATTCAGAGTACAACTTACAATGACTAAGCATGATGAGATGATTTAATGGGTAAGAAAAGTTACTGTACAAAAAACTTTTCGTACTAACCCTTCGTAATTTTGGAGCAATGACGCTGTTGGTTGTAGATGGCGTGAATCGCCTCTTCGTTGGTGATGCAGGCGGCCGACTACCAAACATCGACTCTTCTTCAATCTGCTTAGCCTTCATCAGTTGCTGAATAACACAACAGATATATCCATTGAAACGACAAGCTTTAAGGTTATTTGTCAGGTTATCAAATATTCTCTCTATAAAATAGGACTGTTAATGCAACAAGCTTAAATGTATGGCTCAAAGGCTGCAGCTGTTTTTATCTTTTGTGATTTTAAAAATAAACTGGCAAAAATGAATTATGATTTTGAATTCTTTAAAAGTATTAAAGTACTGACAAATTTGTTGTTTTGTATAAGATCAACTCGAGGCAAGCAATATTGGCAGATTTTGTACCATACTCTTTTGCAATAAACATGCATGTACCTATGATTGCTGTCATTGTTCATAGCCAATCGCTGATGAGCAATAGGTAAATTCATTACAACCTGTCCTTAACAATGAACATTAACAATGAACATTAACAATGACAGCACTGAACACACACACAGCTGTACTTCATCTGGCAACTGATTGCGCGAAAATCGTTATTCGTAATCATCATGCCAAACCTTCCTGACACTTTAACTTGCATCTACACATTTTCATGATTAAGAAACAGAGCTGATAAGAATTTCATAAGTAGCAAGATAAGCAATTAAACATGCTGTATATCAAGCTCAGTTCCAATGCGTCAAACATGTAATGAATAGACGTATACCCTTTGCAGTTTCACCGCTTCCTTCTGTGCTTTGTAATCTTCTCTCTGTTTCTTCACATAATCCTCAAAACTCATTTGCTCAACCAGAAATTTCTGTCCAGAAGTCGCTTCAAATTCTTTTACTTCATCCATTATTTGCTTCTCCAGCTAGAATCAAATCACATAAGCACAACAGTCAATAGGCTTTTGAAAAGACCATAATTTAACATTGAATTTGAAATTCTAATCTAGTTACTTGCTCCAAGTCTTCACTTCAATAGGCTTATTCTCAGGCCTCTCCAACACAATTTCAATAAGTAGTGATTCGCATAAGCTACACATTTGCAATACAGAGACATTTTGAATATAAAAAAACAGAGACCAAAATTGGAGGCAAGGCAATTAAAGTAAGAAAAAAACTAGGGAGTGATCACGCAGAAAAGCGCAAATCTTTCAAGACATTTAGCTCAAGCCACTAAGCAGGCTCAAATGAAGATGGTAACAGCTCAGATGGCCATAGGAGAAAAGAATCTTAAGATCACGACAGGATATACTATCACCCCATTTCCAACTGCTACAAACTACTAAACAGATGCATATTCTCCCAGTTGGTCGACTACCATGACAGCAATTCAATAATGACTGCCACTTGTAGGACGCAGTGGTATGTTCGGTGCCTTAGAACTGGAATGTTGTGGGCTCGAATCTACTGTCGTGGTTATATTAAATGATTATCAAATTAAACACTTGCTATGCATGTATAATTATTAATTATAGGTAGAAGTTAAGCTAGGCAATTTAATTGGCGAGTTTAGGTAATATGTGTGGCAACATATAAAATATTAATACATAAAACCAATGACTGCAGCTAAGCGTAATAACGAGTGGTCAAGGTTACCATAAAAAAAGGACGCTAAGCCTATTCGTGATTAGTGCAAACTGGAAACGAATGACGTGACGAGTTAAAAATGACGTCAGCGAAGTGGACGTTGAGTTTTTGACTCTCTACAGGTATATCTGGAAATGGTGGTTGTTTCGCTGCGGTGATCAATCCAAAGTTGTGATTTTCAGAGTAGAGACGAAGGTAATTGAACTGTTCGGACTATCAACCGATAGTTCAAAGTATTGTGCATTAAGTGCAACGCAATTTAAATGAGAAATTTGCGTTAGTGCATAATAATCATCGTGTGAAGTGTGAGACACTTGCGAAGAAGACGAACTCTTAGGCAACAGTCTGAAGAGTCGTGTAATTTGAATCGGCTAGCGAACAGCTGATCGGCGTGTGAAGTACGAAGGACGTTTGGTCAACTGGAGAAGAGCTGTGAGGTGAATGCGACGATTCATCTCGTGTGCAACTGATTCACGGCAAGATACGAGTAAGACGTTTGGTGTGGTCACTTCCATGACTGCATTTCAACCGTCTGATCAACATTCTTGACTGCGACGATTGGACGACGGAGAGAGCCGAAGACATTCGAGTTTCATACAACTCGACAGATAAGAGCAAATATAATATTTCCTAAGTAACTCGCCACACTAGGTAAATAGGATTGTTATTTGTTTGTGCAATTGAATGATATTGAATAACTTTATTCTATTATATATTTCATAAGAAGCTGGGAGTTCGTTGAATTTGGAAGAATTTCTTGAGTAAGTTAAACCCAACCGATTAACCACTAGGATAATAAAGTGCCCTTTTACACGGGATACGACATCTACCTCAAGCTGCCACATAAGGACCCTGAGCAAGTCTTTGACTCGCAAGTGCTTACACGCTTCAGCGTGAGAATCCTTTTCAATCGAGAGCACTTTATGTTATAACAGTGTATTGATGGAAGCAGAAATACCTTAGGGAGGTCTTTAATAAGCTGTGATCTTTCTTTATTTTCTTTCAAGAGATTTCCTCTTCGATTTTTAAATCGATCAGGTTGATTGGCATTTTGCTGAAAACATAACGTAGCATCCATTGCAAAACACATCTACAACAAAAGCTGAGCAAAAGTCGAGTTGATAAACTGATTTCTTTGTGAATCAGCACATTTCACAGACGAAGATAATATTTAGACCAAATGTCAGCATATCTGTTTTTTTCAACAAATGTATGTTCTGGCAACTCTAAATCAAGTGATGCAAACCAAATTATCTCGCACAAAGACATTTTAGGCAGATAATGTTGAATTGTGCTTAACAACTAAGATACCAGATGGGTCATTCCGTCTCAATTCAACAAATTTTTCCAAAAGTTCCAGCTCGACCATCTCGGATTTCAATGAAAATTTTACAGAATGTTCATTATTATATTAGAGGAAACTACACCAAATTTTAGATCAATATCTCAAGTAGTTTTGAAGATATTAATTTTCAAAGACGTCTGGGGTGACCCCGTTTTCGACGTTTTGGAACTCACGTCTAAATTTGTAGCAACGTTCAGAAGCTCATAACTTCATTAATATAGCAGATAATTTTATGAAATTTTCAGGATGTTTAGTCTTTGTGGTTAAGATGACATGCTGAAGAAATGAAAGATCAGAGTTGAAAATTCTGATGTTAGGACCCAACTGAAAATGGCAGGGGAAAAACTTGCGATTGTCTGATGATCACACTTTGCTGCCCTGGTGTGGCCAAATTGAATTTTTTTTAAAGAATATTTTAACAACTCATGATACTAATGTACTTTCTCTACAAAAATATGCAAGAATTTTGAATTTCTGATGCATGCCTACAACCATAAGGCCTTCCAAAACTGGAAAATTCCATTCCAAAGACAATTTTTAAGGTCAAAGATCATCATGTTTGATAGGTCATGGAGAAATGAAATTTACACCACTGGAAAGAGCAGCTCAGATACTCTAAGTTCACCAAAAATTGTGATGGTGTCTCGTCTTGTTCGTGCAATATTTTAATTTCAATTGTAGCAGTTTTCTGCATTCGCGAGTATAAAATGGAGTCAATATCATGGAATTATATTGTGAAATAATATCTGTAATAAGTGAATTTTCTCAGATATCAGTCTCCTCATCTTCCTCAGTTCTTGAAGTTATTTGGTAGATGTTTATCTTGATGAGTCCTTATCATATAAAGGGCATATCTAAGAGATACACATGTCGGAAAAAAATGCAAATTGGCATTTGTGCAACATTTACAAATTTGTAAATAAAAAATCACAAGAACTACCACCCAGATACTTGCATATTTGGAAAGAACACAAAAAACTGATTAGATGAAACAAATATCAGTCCTCTGGTTAATTTCGTGGCTGTGATATGACAGTCCAAACTTGGTGGATCATGCCGTCTTTCGTGAACAATACAATTTGGCATTTGTACAACATATGCAGATTTATTAATTGAAAATCACAAGGACTACCACCCATAATCTTGTATACCTGGAAAGAGCAAACAAAACTGATTATGTGAAAAAAATATCAGCCCTCTGGTGAATTTCCTGGCTGTGATATGACAGTCCAAAGTTGCTGGATCATGCCGTTTCTCGTGATTAATTTTGTGCCGCTTGAATTCAAAGCTAATCACGAGAAACAGCAAGATCCAGCAACTTTGGACCGTCACATCATGGCCAGGAAATTAACCAGGGGGCAGATATTTCTTTCATTTAATCTGCTTTTTGTGCTCTATCCAAGTAGGCAAGAATATGGGTGGTAGTCCTTGAGATTTTCAATTAATAGATCTGCATATGTTGTACAAATGCCAAATTGTATTGTTCACAAAAAACGGCATGATCCACCAAGTTTGGACTGTCATATCACAGCCAAGAAATTAACCAGAGGACTGATATTTGTTTCATCTAATCAGTTTTTTGTGTTCTTTCCAAATATGCAAGTATCTGGGTGGCAGTTCTTGTGATTTTTTTATTTAAAAAATTTGTAAATGTTGCACAAATGCCAATTTGCATTTTTTCGGACATGTGTATCTCTTAGATATGCCCTTCATATGATAAGGACTCATCAAGATAGACATCTACCAAATAACTTCAAGAACTGAGGAAGATGAGGAGACTGATATCTGAGAAAATTCACTTATTACAGATATTATTTCACAATATAATTCCATGATATTGACTCCATTTTATACTTGCGAATGCAGAAAACTGCTACAATTGAAATTAAAATATTGCACGAACAAGACGAGACACCATCACAATTTGTGGTGAACTTTAGAGTATCTGAGCTGCTCTTTCCAGTGGTGTAAATTTCATTTCTCCATGACCTATCAAACATGATGATCTTTGACCTTGAAAATTGTCTTTGGAATGGAATTTTCCAGTTTTGGAAGGCCTTATGGTAGTAGGCAGAAATTCAAAATTCTTGCATATTTTTGTAGAGAAAGTACATTAGTATCATGAGCTGTTAAAATATTCCTTTAAAAAAATTCAATTTGGCCACACCAGGGCAGCAAAGTGTGATCATCAGACAATCGCAAGTTTTTCCCCTGCCATTTTCAGTTGGGTCCTAACATCAGAATTTTCAACACTGATCTTTCATGTCTTCAGCATGTCATCTCAACCACAAAGACTAAACATCCTGAAAATTTCATAAAATTATCTGCTATATTAATGAAGTTATGAGCTTCTGAACGTTGCTACAAATTTAGACGTGAGTTCCAAAACGTCGAAATCGGGGTCACCCCAGACGTCTTTGAAAATTAATATCTTCAAAACTACTTGAGATATTGATCTAAAATTTTGCTAAGTTTCCTCTAATACCATAGTAAACATTCAGAAAAATTTTCATTGAAATCCGAGATGGTCGAGCTGGAGCCATTTGTTGAATTGGCGTGGAATGACCCAGATCTATTAATATTGCAGATAATGTTTAAAGAATATTTTAGGTGAAAAAAACCTCTGTCCAGTGTCCACGCACCTCAAGTTGAAGAAACCGTTGCCAACATTGTTCCCTTTGTTTTATCTTATCAAACATATCCTTCTTCTGTTCGTACAGCTGACGTAGACGACAAATTTCAGTGTCGATTTCATGAAGATTGTCTTCTGAGAAGTCTTCTACACACAATTTAATCCATAAGATCATTCACACAATTGCAAGTGTATCAGTTTGATCCTAAAGCCATGCTGTTCGCTTCTAGCTAGAAATATACTAACTTCATATCTCATAATGGCCACCTAAAATAGAGAGTGGTTGTCAGGCAAAATGGGAGTGCAGCCCCAAGAACAGAGCTAACCAGAGAGAAAACGGATGGCTAAGTAAAAGCCAGCAAAAAACTGGGTGAATATCAAGTTTCAACAAAGCAAATGCTATTATCTGCTATGTCTAATTGTCTATGTTGACTTGTGCTTTCCAATGCAAACGTTAGACATTAGTGGCACATGAATACAACACACTTAGTTATGAAAGTGATATTGAACAATTCACTTTGTTAGTGGTCACAACTTCACAATGATCACATACCTAATTACCTATATCTCAATGCGAGCTTTTCGTTCCTTGAAAATGAGTCAAATTTTCTACAGGCTGGATAAACCATGGAGTAGATAATTGCTAATATTGGGCTACAACTGTTACATGAAAACCAACATAAAACATTATTATGAAGTCAGATACACACCTGCGTAGAATGGCAGAAATGCTTCCATTTGGTCTTTACTAAAACAGCACTGCTCCCACAACAGCCTAAGATTACTTCGTGCTTCCTCTGTCAAGTGCTGAAGGGTTTCGGTGCGGAGAAGTTTACATCGTTTTAGTTCTTCCTTTAGCTAAAACAATTAACCAAATATATCAGATATATTGAAAGAGAAAAGGCAACATAAATTCTTAGCAATTGAATTTGTCTAACTGTAATAGCAATCACAAAATTTGTTGAGCATTTCTTTAAGTCTGATTTCGCAGAGATGTCCCAACCTAACAACTGTCAAAGAGAATGGTTGGTTATCAAGCACTCACAGGAAAATCTTAGCAATCCTAGACCAAGGAGATCACATTGTAGGAAACCACTTCTAGAATGTTGGACCTATCATGGCAAAGATTCCATCCTACACTTAGGAAGTTCAGGTCAAAGATCACCTTGAGTAGAGCACAGATATCTGATGGTCAGATGTGAATAAGACCACGAAACTGAGAGAGGCAGAGTATAGCCTTCAAAACATGGCAAGTGGATATGTAGAGCCAGATATATGCATCATATGGTACCTGACCTTAAAGATCACCCTTTTAGACCACTTGAGGTTTCGGGTCTAAGCAACCATAAATAACCTTATCTCTTGCTCTTTTAATATAGTCTCATGCAATAAGTCAACCTAATTTCTTGGTCCACATCATGGCATAAATTAGGGAGCTCTGTGTTCCAATCTCAACTCAGTCATAGAAATCACAGTGTTCTGCTACACGCTGGTCTTTCATGCGTACAATGATTGACAGTTCTATGACTTTTTCACAGCACAATATCTTCAATACTGTCAACATGGAACACAATTGTCGTATGCTCTGGTCATCGCTGGATGCAGACAGTATTGCTTTTCTTCTTGCTGACACAAACCCCAAATTAATGGTCACTCTCTGGCACATTCTATACCAGATGAATGTCAATATGTTTTGCCAATGAATGATGCTGAGGGGATCTACTCACCGACTGGATGGTCTTTGGGTGGCAATCACAATGGCTTGTCATGAAGATATCTCGGTGCTGTTTGTCAACGCACAATTTATCCCAGATGTCACAGATCTCCTCTTTCAGGTTCTCAGCAACAGACATGGATCCAGATTTCAACATTGAAAGCTGAAGAAACAAAGTACATTAGAAAAGTTACAAAAAACTAGAGGTTCAATGCACAGTTGCACACCATAAACCAAAACAGATAAGAGATACATAGAATGAAGCATCAAAGACTCGATAACTGATTGAACAACATTACTTTTCTTAAAATAGCAGATTTAACGCAATGTATTGGTTGAAGGATGTAGGCCACACAATGTTCATACATGCCCAAAACAATCTGCATTTATCTGTGAGGTATAGCCCTTGTATACTCTACCATTCGTTAAATGCTTGCAGGGATGTCTCCTAAATGTTGTGCATTCATGAAGCGTGTTGTTATATGCATTGCAAAATTTCAGGTGATTAGAATTTGCCACAAAAGTTCTGCAAGGACCATGGAATTCTAGCAAATCATGTAGTCAATTAATTCTTGTCTAGAGAAATTATCCTATAATATCAACTGCCTAACAGAAAGTTTGCCACACCCACTGCCTTCACTAGGGTGTCAATGTGACACGCTCGTCATATTTCCATTTAAGACGTCTCAGAGCCATTCGTCGCTCTGTCTCCTCCTCCATCTTCACTACCTTAATTCATGCTTTTATATGTTCACGAATTGACTATTGCAATGCTCTCCTCATTGGTCTTCCCAAAGTTCGTCTTTCACCGATTCAGTCAGTTCTCAACTCAGCTGCTAGATTGATTGCCCGCCTTCCCAAGTACTCTCACATCTCTACCTTTATGTTTCATGAACTTCACTGGCTTCCTTTCCGTGCTCGCACACAATTTAAGATCCTCACTCTGATCATAAAGGCTCAACGGGGTCTTGCCCCAAAATATCTCACTAATGTTTTACTTCGTCCTCACTCAGCTTCTTCCCACCGTCCACTTCGTTCATCCAATAGATTTGACCTCTTGGTTCCTCGGTCTAGAACTGTTATGGCTCAGTCTCGATCATTTGTCTCAATTGGTCCTTCTCTTTGGAATGCCCTTTCTCCTTCTGTTCGCTCTACACTTCTTTCTGGTAGTCTCTCCTCTGCTTTGTCTCTTCTCAAAACCTGTTTCTTCTCGCTGGGCCTTGCGCACTGGGAGTGCCTCTGAACGGTTCACCCTACTAGAGGCGCTTTATAAATGTTTAAATACAATACAATACTCATTTTTTAAACAGATGTCAATGTTTTTACATAGATCTGTAGAAGTCATTAGATCGGATGTCAATTCTAAATCATGCAACTGAATTAAAACACAATGCAGATACCTTTCCATGATAGTCACGTAATTGTTGCATATTCTCGTCTGATAGCACAAAAGTGTCTTTATCTTTGCTGATGACGTCTTGCTCAAACAACGTCTCTGGACTTAAATCCAATTCTTTCAAAAGAACTCCAACATCAACCTTGATATGCTTCAGCGTCTCCATTCTACTCACCTATTTAAAAAAATGAACATGACATTCTCCCATTTGTTACACAATCATTGTTATTCATTCTATTTTTTCAAAGACACAATGCCTAAAGTTTTGGAACATCTGCACTTAACATGCATGCAGCATCAGGAAAATTAATCATCATCCCAAATGATCCAAAACAGATCATAGGTGAGCTATGACAAAAGTAAAAATTCAAATGAAGTGTTAGGTTTGTCTACAACCCAGATGAAAACAGTCACCAAGATTTTTTATTACAGCAAGTTAGTTTAATATTCTTAGATACAGCCACTAGGGTGTCAAAAAACACATTAAATTTTAAAAATGTCTATATATTTTGATGACAAACTTCTATAAAGTTTCAATGGGACTAATTTTTATATTGCATCAAGTTACACTAATTAGATCAACATTTATGTGTCCCTCATGCAATTCTGAGTTAAGCTACAAATGAAAAATATAACACGTTCAACTCACAACTTCTGCTTGTAGAAGCTTCACATGCCCTTGAAAGTCGTCAAGCAGCATAGTGGTTGGAATAGTGTCCACAGACAATGAAATCTTTGGTGTTGATTTGAGCCTATCACACATAGCGCGCTCAGCATCACAAAGTTGCCGCAATTTTGTTAATCTTTTGTCTTTCTCCTTTGATAATTCAGAGACCTTTGCAACCAAAATCTCTTTTCGCTGCAGCAAAGACAGGTTCTGGTCAGGCTGTAAACAGAAAAAGAAAAATTTAACAACATTAATCATCAATTCACAATAAGGAGGACTTAATCGAAAGTGTGTGAGAGGCCACTGCTGTCAAAACACGGTACAGCAAGAGAAACAGAATCCACTGAACGTTTACCCTTTGTTTAACCCTTTGATGCCGAGAGTGTAATAAAATGTATGGGAAACCCTATACCCTCCGGCATTAAAGGGTTAAAGAAATAAGCACATGAATAAAGATGAAATGTTACAAGTTCGATCCATGCAGTAGACCAGCACAAGCCCAAAAGTGACAAAACATGTCTGGCCATCACAAGAACAGTTTTGTATAATACTAAAAATGTGATGACAGGAGTATAACCTACAGCTCATGAGACTAAACTCAAGTGTCCGTAAAAAACTATCCTCAAATATCGAAATGAATAAATCGCATTTCATTCAGACAGCATTCACAGCATGAACTTGTAATTGTAATTAAGACAATTCATATAGCATCGTCGGTAGTAAGCTACTTCTAGGATGCTTTACACACATAACCTAATACAAAATTCAAAGTTCAGCATGAATGCAAACTGATTTGGCAGTAAGTCCTACACAAGTCATGCACATATTAAACATTGAATTAAGTACACATATACACAAACCTGTAATTATCATGAAGTAGCTAAATGCTAAGAATGGAAAGGGAGATCCAATTTCTCTACCGCCACATATTGTGACAGTTTAATCCTCTTTTTCATGTTACCCTGGTCAATAACTCACTTGAACAGATTAATCAGCAACTTAGGTAAATGAAAATTCAAAGCTGAATCAACGTTACCTGGTAGTACGGAACATTCAGAGCGACACTCAGCTGATTCAATTCTCGACTGCAGCTCAGAATTGTATCTTTCATTTTGGCAAGGTTGCCTTTCTCCTCGGCTAACATATTATCACAAAGTTCGGTAAGATGTTCGCTGACTGAGTTGAGGCGACCGACTCGTGAATCTTTTCCAATTCCAATTTCATCCCAAATGTCTGAGAGACATCTCACAGTCACCTCAATCTTGTTCTTCATCTTCTCTTCGATTTCAATCTGTCTCGTTTCCCTGCAACAATCACAATTGCAGAACATGAATAGATGAAGTCAATCAAAATTGTAAAACAGGATCTATATTAAGTGCACACAAATGTATCAGTTTAATCTATATATTTTCGCAGATGCTATAGCGCCCCTTAAAGCTCTTTACTCAGAGGCACTCCCGACTACAGCACAGACACTGCATCAAAGTGGAAGCATAAGAGCAATTGCAAATAAAGACTTGCTTAAGCTTCCTACCCAACGGCTTTGAGGTGGATTCAAACCTGGAAACCGCCGCCTCCAAGGCACCAAAAACCACCACTACGCCCCACATCAATAGGATATCCAATAATTAATATGGAAGTAAATTAAGACGTGATTTTCGAATCGCGATAAACGGGGTCACCCCGGGTGTCTTTAAAATTTTGTATTAAAAAAACTACTGGGAGTATTGCTCTCAACTTTTGCACAGCATGTTCTAATACATTCATGCACATTCTGTGCAAATTTCATCAAAATCTGAGATGGTCGAGTGGGAAGCATTTGTTGAATTGATGCGAATGACCCAAATGTCATTAACAATTATTTCTATTTTAACATTAATTACTATGCGTGTGTTTGTTTTATAGGGGACCAACCCGAATACCTGAAAAACGCTGAAAGCAAACGAAATCCTCATTTCCCGAAACCTGTTTTATAGTCAAACTCCCTAAAACAATTTGGAGTCAAAATAAATGCATGACATAATGGTCCTGAGTTAAATTCTAGAATGGCTCGGTAGCAAGTAAACAATATGATGGCCACAGATCAGCGCAAAATAGAGTGCCATTTATCGCCGCACGTGACAGCGCTCTATTCTGAGCTGATCTGTGGCCACCATATTGTTTACTTGCTACCAGCCATTCTAGATACCTGGTCCTGTTAGTGTTGTTGATAACACACTTCACTGTTTAAAAATCGTTTCAGTTTCTGGGGATTCGGGTACGGATCGATATTTATGGCCAAAAAATGCACCAATCATTACCTGGTGATACTGCGGACCAACTCCAGTCAAAAGCACATCACCCCCAACACGGCATTTCAATTTAGGCATTTTAACAAGCCCCCAAACATTTTTAACGATTCGGGCCGAAACCGTTTTATACGCAGAGATATTCTAGATATACCCGAGAAGGGTAGTAACGTACGGCTTCGCGAGGGTCGGACAAGGGACTTGAGGTTAGGGCTGTTATTAGAAAACAGGTTAAAAACTTACCGCCGCATTAATAATTTCTGCATGCCTTCGTGACGAAATCGTTCGTAGTACCACGCCTATGGAAATATTATGCTTGAATCTCTACATGCATGCATTTAACCAATCACGTCAATACGGGTTCAAACTAAACCCTCGAAAGCCGATTCCTAGAAAATGGTGAAACAATTTGTTTTGATTTCAAAAGAGATTTGAAACTTCTTCAAGGATTAGAATTTCAGTTATTCGAATCGCACCGCACCCATTCATGTATGCATGTGGCAGTGTGGCTGCATTGACATATCCACGAAAGGCGGCGTAATGAACATATACTTACATTTTACACCCTTAGTCGTATGTTCACTGATTAACTGAGAAAAATTTGTATGATAAATATTAAACAGTGACCGCACAAAGTTATTTTCAACAGCTTCTAGTGAAACTTCAAATTTCAAAATTGCGCCTTCTTTGTTTTCATTGGTCTTTAATTTTACGATTTTAGCGAAGACTAATAATTTACGAGATCACACCATAGACTATAAACGTTTACTGATAATTTTATACAATAGTGGACTTATATTATTACGTAATATTATACAGTACTATACAATACAACAGTACTTTAATTTGATAATGGCCCTCCTTGCAAAGCTCAGAAGTGCAGAAGTGCACATTGAAGTTTGGCAACCATTAATCAGTGAGCAGGTTTTATATTTGTCGAATATGGTATCGAGCACCATACAAAGCGATGTTAGAGAAACCAGTTTATTTCCTAGCTTATGGTACAAAGGTTTTGTTTGCATGTGCCAGGGGTGTAACGAGGTTTAGAAAAGTGGGGGGGCCTAAATAGGACGTAGTGGATTTATTTGGCGCGAAGCGCCAAAATTTTTTTTAAAGGGCCCCCCAGTTTTTCACAAGGCCCCCCCAAGTGGGGGGCCCTGGGGAGCCTTAGTAACAAATGGGGCAGCTTCAAAAGTCTCAAATTAATCCTCTAATTCAGGGGTGTAACGAGGTTTAGAAAAGTGGGGGGGGCCTAAATAGGACGTAGTGGATTTATTTGGCGCGAAGCGCCAAAATTTTTTTAAAGGGCCCCCCCAGTTTTTCACAAGGCCCCCCCAAGTGGGGGGGCCCTGGGGAGCCTTAGTAACAAATGGGGCAGCTTCAAAAGTCCCAAATTAATCCTCTAATTAGAGTATAAATGGGTGAAATTGGGTGAAAATAGAGTGGAGACGTGTCAGACGGGATATGAAAATACAACAGAGAAAAAAGACGGAAATATCGTAGAGTTATAGGATTATCGTAGGATCATTGAGTCTATTAGAGTTTAAGTACTATTACTAATGCAGCCGACTTCTGTACGGCAAGTCTTGACTCTTAAAAATTGATGTGAAATTGTGAATTATTTGATGTACACATTTGAAACAAAAAATGGGAATATCTCAATTTGGACATATCCCTAGATTAGTGGAATGGCAAGCGACCGTAGCGACGATATAGGCATCTAAACATTCTGTAAGTAAGGGGATCGATTTTTCTAGGTGGCAACCGATTTCTGCCGTTTCGTCACAGTTTCGTGAAACACGTTGCTAGTAGCTACTATGACGGGATTGACCGCACATTGCAAAAAACTAGTAGGATACACGTACTCACGTAGGTCTGATACACGAAAAGTTAGTAAGTTACTACTAGTACTAGCTTCAAGTAGCTTGTAACACCTGTAGGCTGTAGGCTATTGAAAAAACTGCAATTGTTTGAATTTCTAAGGTGATCCTTTGCCTTTACTCTTGTCGTCGTTTTTTTTTTACAAGAGATCGAAACTGATCAATAAAGAGATCGATCAACAAGACAAGATTTCAGAGACACTCCAATTAAAAGGCTGTAATAAAATAATGGAAGTAAACTATATTCGACCTCAACAGCTATTTCCAACTGTCGCTTTGCTCTTTACTGTGGCTTAGCTCTTTTTTGGAAAGATTTTAAGGACCACTTTTCCTCTCTTTTCTCAAGAAAGTGGGAGGGCCCTCTCATAAAAAAGTGGGGGGTCCGTTCTCATATTAGGCCCCCCCCTGATAAAAAAAGTGGGGGGGCCAGGCCCCCCCAGGCCCCCCCACTCGTTACACCTCTGCTCTAATTAGAGTATAAATGGGTGAAATTGGGTGAAAATAGAGTGGAGACGTGTCAGACGGGATATGAAAATACAACAGAGAAAAAAGACGGAAATATCGTAGAGTTATAGGATTATCGTAGGATCATTGAGTCTATTAGAGTTTAAGTACTATTACTAATGCAGCCGACTTCTGTACGGCAAGTCTTGACTCTTAAAAATTGATGTGAAATTGTGAATTATTTGATGTACACATTTGAAACAAAAAATGGGAATATCTCAATTTGGACATATCCCTAGATTAGTGGAATGGCAAGCGACCGTAGCGACGATATAGGCATCTAAACATTCTGTAAGTAAGGGGATCGATTTTTCTAGGTGGCAACCGATTTCTGCCGTTTCGTCACAGTTTCGTGAAACACGTTGCTAGTAGCTACTATGACGGGATTGACCGCACATTGCAAAAAACTAGTAGGATACACGTACTCACGTAGGTCTGATACACGAAAAGTTAGTAAGTTACTACTAGTACTAGCTTCAAGTAGCTTGTAACACCTGTAGGCTGTAGGCTATTGAAAAAACTGCAATTGTTTGAATTTCTAAGGTGATCCTTTGCCTTTACTCTTGTCGTCGTTTTTTTTTACAAGAGATCGAAACTGATCAATAAAGAGATCGATCAACAAGACAAGATTTCAGAGACACTCCAATTAAAAGGCTGTAATAAAATAGGCCTAATGGAAGTAAACTATATTCGACCTCAACAGCTATTTCCAACTGTCGCTTTGCTCTTTACTGTGGCTTAGCTCTTTTTTGGAAAGATTTTAAGGACCACTTTTCCTCTCTTTTCTCAAGAAAGTGGGAGGGCCCTCTCATAAAAAAGTGGGGGGTCCGTTCTCATATTAGGCCCCCCCCTGATAAAAAAAGTGGGGGGGCCAGGCCCCCCCAGGCCCCCCCACTCGTTACACCTCTGCTCTAATTAGAGTATAAATGGGTGAAATTGGGTGAAAATAGAGTGGAGACGTGTCAGACGGGATATGAAAATACAACAGAGAAAAAAGACGGAAATATCGTAGAGTTATAGGATTATCGTAGGATCATTGAGTCTATTAGAGTTTAAGTACTATTACTAATGCAGCCGACTTCTGTACGGCAAGTCTTGACTCTTAAAAATTGATGTGAAATTGTGAATTATTTGATGTACACATTTGAAACAAAAAATGGGAATATCTCAATTTGGACATATCCCTAGATTAGTGGAATGGCAAGCGACCGTAGCGACGATATAGGCATCTAAACATTCTGTAAGTAAGGGGATCGATTTTTCTAGGTGGCAACCGATTTCTGCCGTTTCGTCACAGTTTCGTGAAACACGTTGCTAGTAGCTACTATGACGGGATTGACCGCACATTGCAAAAAACTAGTAGGATACACGTACTCACGTAGGTCTGATACACGAAAAGTTAGTAAGTTACTACTAGTACTAGCTTCAAGTAGCTTGTAACACCTGTAGGCTGTAGGCTATTGAAAAAACTGCAATTGTTTGAATTTCTAAGGTGATCCTTTGCCTTTACTCTTGTCGTCGTTTTTTTTTACAAGAGATCGAAACTGATCAATAAAGAGATCGATCAACAAGACAAGATTTCAGAGACACTCCAATTAAAAGGCTGTAATAAAATAATGGAAGTAAACTATATTCGACCTCAACAGCTATTTCCAACTGTCGCTTTGCTCTTTACTGTGGCTTAGCTCTTTTTTGGAAAGATTTTAAGGACCACTTTTCCTCTCTTTTCTCAAGAAAGTGGGAGGGCCCTCTCATAAAAAAGTGGGGGGTCCGTTCTCATATTAGGCCCCCCCTGATAAAAAAGTGGGGGGGCCAGGCCCCCCCAGGCCCCCCCACTCGTTACACCCCTGGCATGTGCCACTTGTCATAGCGCCCCTTCAAGCTCGCTACTCAGAGGTGCTCCCGTCTGTAACGCGGACACTGCATCGGAGTTTCACAACGAAGCGCTGAGCAATTGCGAGTGAAGGACTTGCCCAAGCTCCCTAGCTATGTGACGAGTTGAGGTGGATTCGAACCTGCAACCCTCCAGCTGCAAGGCATCGAAAATACCACTAGACCACCACGCCCCACAGCGTACCTTAGATTGTTAAACATGGGTAGTGCTATTAAATGCAACTCCACTGGTCTGATATTATTTGTATAATTATTTAGGCGACTCTGTTAGTGGATGTGTCTTCTTTTGGGTTTTCCTGTTGTCACATCTTGCGTGTATTGTTTGTGATTATTGTTCTTGTTTGAAGAATGGTTTATTTTTATTTGATTTTTGTAAACTATAAAATCAAGTCCGCACAAGTCAGATTTTTGGTCCGTTTTGATCGCAGTTAAAATCCAAGAAGGCATATGGGAATTACAAGCTGGAAACTGTCGATGACGAGGATTGAGGACGGTCCAAATGCAGACTGTGCTTAATGAAGACTGTCACTAGTACATACTTATTTCAGGTAACTATAAGTGCCCTGTGCATAAAATCATAAAATCCGGACGTTCCGTATTGTGTTGCATTATCAGTGTATCACTTCTGGACTTCAAGGTCACAGTCTAACTTCTAGACTAGAAGTCCTTCATCCTGTCGAGTCGGGGTGGACAGATGGTTGATTCACAACACACTGGCAGAAAAATTAGAAGGATTGGGGCTTTGTTACCCACTAGTCAGAACTATAAAGTCAACTAAGCATAATTTAGCCTTCCGAGTGCAGTAAGAAAGGTACCGGTAAGTCCTGCATGCTGCCACACAGTATGACTTCTCTCAAACTTCTTATCATATTCCATACTTGGGAATCAATAAAGAATATTAGTCAGTGCTTAAAGTGTAGAAAAGTAAGTGCCTGGACGCCCCTTACCTTTCCAAAAGAAGTGCCTGGACGTCCCTTAACTTTTCAGGCTGTGCTGGCCAAAAAGTGGCAGGACGGCGTTCAGATTTGAAAATAACACTTTAAGCCCCGATATTACTATTTTTACTGTATGACAAATTTATTTCTTCATAATGTCAACAAATTCAAACAGACAAACAAATTGACTGTTGCTAACATTATATAAAGCCATAATTAAATCCTGGGCCACAGAGTTTTAGTCAAAGCAGTCCTTGCATGTGGGACAAGGGAGATCATGTCTGTCATGTGATGCTATCATGCCAAAATAAAACAAAAACTTGTTCAGTACTGAAAACAATTTCAAGAGGTAATATTGCTGCCAGAGTACAAACCTAGTTGACAATTTTTTTAGCAATTATACATTTCAGGATTTTGAACACGTAAAACCACTTAAACACTGTAATGAATTTTTCTTTGAAGTGCATATACAAATAACATAAAAAAACTACTTCTTCCATTAGTACAACTGCACCGACATAATTGTAGCATCAAAATATCTTTGAAGTGCACATTTCTATTGTAATGTTTCTAGCTTAAATTCGACTTTTAGTGACTCGGGACCTGGATGGCTTTGGACTTCACCGAGACTCAGCGTGATTGAGCCTACATCATAGGGTCTGGGTCACTGTAGATCAAAGATCAACCAAGGCAAATTCTTTCGTTAACTTCGACAACTTGGCCACAACAGTTATATAAATCACTACATGGCTTAATGCCAGACTACCTCAAATCCTACTGCATGCAGATGGTGGCGTCAGATCCAGTGTGAAAAGAGATCTGCACGTGTGGAGGATGAGGACACGCATTGGAAGTGTGCTTTTTCAACTGCTTGCCTACAACAGCCAACTCAGACGAGGCTTTCAAATCTCGACTGAAAAAATGTCTCTACTCCAACGTATAGTTTTGACCAATTGCGTTCTTCTGTTTGTAGAAGCCTATTGTAACGGCATGTGCTGTTACGGCGCCATAGAAATTATTGGGAAAATGTGTCCTATAAAATGCATCACAATCAACAAAACTTTCACTGAACTTTTGCCAACTTCTGACTAGTGAAAACCAACATACACAGGCAAGATTTATTAAATGCAAAAACAATATAACTGGAGAAAAAATGTAATCGAGAGAACCGAAAGCACTAAATTCGTTAACGGCAAAAAATTAAAATCTTTATAGCCAACCGCACTAGTATAAAAAAATAATTCCATGGAAAGTCAAGCATGCATTTACAAACCGGTTTCCATTCAACCCATGGCAATAGTCACTTCAATTAAACTAAATGCAAAATAAATTAGCTCGCAGGCAGAATTTCTCCAATTCTGTCTTGTACACTTTTGGGCAGAGTGTCTGGGAATTGAATGTCAAACTCAACGATTAGATCGCCCCGTTTGTTCGGTTGCTTTGGGAACGGAAGTCCTTCGCCCTGAATACGCCGTGTTGTGTTGGGCTTGATGACATCAGTGAGCTTGAGTGGCACCGTTTTCCCATTCAGAACCGGAATGTTTAACGTTGTGCCAACTAATGCCTGAAACAATAAAAGTAACTGCATGTCAGAATTGCAAGTTACAGGTAAAATCATATCAATTTTTATTTGCTGCATTGAGAAAAAAGTCTACATTTTTTAAGACAAGAGAAAGATGAGGAAGGACTACCAGAGGATAACTTGTGCAACATTTTCATTGAGGTCATGTCAACCTGAACAGTACTTCAAAACAGTCCTAAGACAGTTCAACATTTTAAGTGCTAACTGAATATACTGTCAAAAACAAAGTTTTCTATTGTCTTGTTCTTTTCTAAATCAGCATTATAAATAAAAAAATAAGCTGCTGGTCAACTCATGGCAGTTATTTACTAAGTGAATGTGTGTACATGTTGTTCTATGGCATTACTAACTTGTTCACTCCACATATTTTACTTGATGACCCCAAATCTAAAAAATAGTTTTAAAATTTAGGAAATTTTAAAGAGTGCCTCTTCAAGGCAGGTTGCTCAGAAGTGCTCCCGAACCAACCAAGGCTGAATTGGGCAGTTTTAAGATTCTCAAGGAAATAAGGGGAGTGTTAATTTTATTTTCTTAATACCTTGCATTGGCATGCTTTGTCACTAAGAAGCCATAAATAATACGATTACACTACAAAGATTATTACAATTACAAACTTCCAGAACTACATGTCAAATATGACACTTATTAAAAGCAATATTTTAAAGTGGCACTAAAAACAAAGTTTACACAGCGTTAAGATAAGCAATGACTTACCTCTCTCAGGCCAATCTTTACTTTATACTTTATGTCTGAACCATCCCGTTTGAAGACTGCATGAGGCTTGTCTTTAATTACAAAAACAACATCAGCTGGAATGTTATTTACGCTTTGGTCACTTTCTCGTGGAAAGGTCACCTTTGTTCCAGCTTTCCATCCAGGACGGACATCTACCGACAGAACTTTATCTTCACTTCTGGTAGTGCGACAATCAGGATTTAGAACTTTTCGTGTTATCTTCATCTTCTTCGTGACTCCTTTCAGAATTTCTTCCAGAGAAACCTGAAGGTCGTAGATTACAGCAGGATCCTGTCGTTTGTGGGCACCAGATCGATCAGGAAATCCTCCACTACCCATTTGCGCATTACCCATTCCCTCAAAATGCGCAAATGGGTCGTTGTCTATATCCATTTCGTTACCATGTCCACCACCAAACTCGAAGATTCTATGACCAGCCGTTGGTCCACCACCAAACGAAAAGAAACTGGCGAATGGATTTTCGTCTCCAAAGAACATTCGGAACGTTTCGTGGGGGTTTCCATGGTAAGAGTACGTGAAGTTACCGCCTTCAGGACCGGCTGTGCCTGGCTGTCCGCCTTTGAGTCCCTCTTCGCCGTATTTGTCGTAGACTTCACGCTTCTGCGGATCGCTTAGTACTTCGTATGCCTCGGCAATTTCTTTAAACTTCTCTTCGGCATTCGGAGACTTGTTTTTGTCCGGATGATATTTGAGAGCCATTTTACGATAGGCTTTCTTAACTTCATCCTCATTCGCACCTTTCTGGACTCCGAGAGTCTGATAGTAGTCCTTGCCCATTTCTGTGCGTTGGCAGGCTGTAACCGCGAGTACAGTTAAATCGAATCAAACGCTAATCGAATCAGACGATAACAAACAACACACCATAAAATCTGATAAGAAAACTTGAATTCGAACTGCGCCAAACAGCCTTCTACACATTATATAAAACAAAACACCGGTCACGTGACCTTCCAGAATCTTCTAGATTTTCTCGACACGCCCAGAGACATCGAGAAGCTCTAGAACCGGAAATTATTAATCACAACAATAGTCGATGCCATAATAGACGGAAACACCATCGACTCGATGGAGTTTCCGTCTAATATAATTTATCTTTGTTATAACTATATACAAGAGGTCGCGCTGCCTCTCGGGGGGGGGGGGGGGGGGGGCAGGGGGCGGTAGAGTGCGAGAGGTAGCAGGTTCGAGCCCCCGTTGGGCGGATTTGATTTGTAGGTTGCTATTAGCGCCATGTAATTGCAAAGCTGTCTGCTCAGTTGGTAATTAAGTTTAATTAAGATCACTGCATAACTTGTAAATGTAAAGCGCAGTGCGTCTTGCATTAAAGAAAATATATTATTATTATTTCTTACCACGGCCTACTAAATTAGGCTACCCGTGTTCTGACCCCATTAATTATTACATGATGGACGATTGAGTGAGCAATCTCACAATAGGCTAAAGTAGAAATTCTAACATGAGATTTAAAACATATCCTTATAAAAAATAAATGTGACTGTATGTATGCATGTATTGTATTGTATTGTATTGTATTGTATTTAAACATTTATAAAGCGCCTCTAGTAGGGTGAACCGTTCAGAGGCGCTCCCAGTGCGCAAGGCCCCGCGAGAAGAAACAGGTTTTGAGAAGAGACAAAGCAGAAGAGAGACTACCAGAAAGAAGTGTAGAGCGAACAGAAGGAGAAAGAGCATTCCAAAGAGAAGGACCAATTGAGACAAATATGGTATGTATGTATGTATGTTCCACAAAAATCACGCGACCAACTACTGGAAAATTTTCCACGAGATCTTCGAGATCTTAGCACCTATAAGAACAAGAATAGCCTAGAGGTATGGGAGGGGTTCGCGATCCAAAAATCTTACTCCTTCCCGAGTTATGAGCATTTTAAGCTTCGATAGGAGTGCAAAGATGCCACTGACTAAAACCCGATAGAGTAATGGATAACATGCAGGCGTCAGCCTGGCGTAGAGTGCGAGAGCCTAGAGGTAGCGAGTTCGAGCCCGCTCCCGCCGTTGGGCGTTTAATTTTCGAAGTGAGCTTATATAACAGTGAAATTGCATCATAATCAGATCGAGTGACGTCACAATTAAATTGTGAGCATTAAATTTTAATAGGCTTATAGTTCTGCATTTTAAAAATGAAATTATATGATAGTAGATATGTATCTTAATCGAATCACAATAGGCCTAATTTCGTTCTCAGTGAATTTATTTAATAGTAGAATAATTTTATTGTATAATTATCGAAGTGACGTCACAAAAGGCCCGTTTTATATTCTCAAAATATTAAACATCTACTTCCATAATAGTAGATTTGTATCATAACCGTTCTACTCAAATCGAAAACGTATATGTCTATAGTGAAGTTTCCCAGTTCCACTAACACGAAATCAGCAGCAACTTACTGCCAAAAGATTTTTTAGTTGCATTTGTCTGCAAAAACTGAATTATGTCATTATAATTATCATGTAGATCACTTTGAGACTTCAAGAAAGTAAAGTCTTTCTGTCGAGTCGAGTAAACAACGATCGAATCATGTTATTAGAGTGCTGAAACGGACACGTAGCCTAGTTTCGTTGGCAGCAATCGCAATCAAATAAAACTAGAAATGCGTCGAAAACTATAATAATTATTATAATGCCCTATGTTACAGTACCATACCTATTATTCTATTTCAACGAAAGATGCTGTACCAAAGAAATTATATCTGGCATCTCTGTCAAATGGACAGGAAAAGCAATGCAATGCAAATAATACGTAGGTTGTGATTGGATGGATGTCGGATACAGTTCGACTTTTTATGAATAAAATATTGGTAGATAAAAGAGACATCATGGAAAAATGGAGTGCACATGTTTTTAGAAGCGAGTGAAATGTAAGTTTTTGTATTTATCTGATTGTTCGGGTCGACTTAAGTAGAAATTTGGTACAAGTGTGGATAAGCTATGGTTTCCTTTCATCCAATAAGAGACGGCGTTACATCTGGATATTATAATACGCTCTAGCTTACCTAGTGTTCTTGTTCAACAGCAAAGTACTTGGCTGAAATTTTTGTCGATTTCATTATCATGGTCAGAGCTTATTTTATGTTTTTCATTTTAAGCGATATTTACTGTACGAAACAATGGTCTTGGGTGGGTCTCTGGTAGATTTTATTGTCAGTCGTTTGAGGAGATTGTATTGGGGTTCCCGCGGTCAAAGCCGTCTAAGTTTATACGACAATGTTCAAAATGTGGTTTTCATTGTTTGGATTGTTTTGTGTAAGTATTCGATATTGGTACAATTGACGATCGATGTGACCGTTACCTGAATTTATTTACCGCTAGCTGTTTCTTCGACCGGCAAGCACGTGGTTCGGCCAGCAGTAAACAGTCGCCATAATGCTATGCAACATATATATAAAAACGTCAAAGAAGCCATTTCTGACTCACCGACCATGTTTTATAGACAGCGGTATTGCACATTTTGAGAATAAATATTCAGAATGTTCAGTTAAAAAAATTATTATCTTTATGTGATGTTTGGGATTGATAGAATTTATATTTTAAAACCTTATTTTACGGGTGTGGTCCGAAAATCCAAGAAATCCTAATTCTCGAAATAAATACCATCCGGATCCCCGAAATTGATTTCCAAGGTGCAGCCCGAATTTATGAACACTAAACTGGGTATTCTCGAAGACTAAGGTTCCGTCCATGTAAACAGTATGGCCGCCGAAAAATTGCTAAAATAGAGTGCTGCAACCTATCAACCATGTCCCATGATGCAATGCACTCAGTAAGTAAGTAATCAACACAAGATCTAAGTTAATAATTAAAAATGATGGAGAACTAAGCTGTAAGTGTGAGTATTTAAATAGAAGTTCGAAAGTGAAACCTGTGCTACGAAAGCTGTTATGCACCTTTTGCTGCCTCGGGTAGGATTAGGCATTGCGAGTGTCTGCATTGGTTTCCCAGTCACGTGCATTCATTACAGTACTAGATATATTTATGTATTGTAATGTTATTCGCTGGTAGCATAACTCTTCACTCTGCAACACAGATCTGGTTGTTCCCTCCATTATTTATATAAAGTATAAAAACAAAGTGTAGCATGATAGCTTCACTGTGGTCAGCCTCTTATTCTGGAGCATACTTCCTTGCAATATGTGCCATTTGCTTCTTTCTAGACTGCCATTTCACAAATGATTGAAGATAATTTTGTTCAATCATAGTCTTGTGTAGTCAAGCCAGCAGAAGCTTGGCCCTGATGAGTTTTCTAGAAGTACTGCTTTTAAATAATCACATAAAATTTGTGTACAATAATTTATGTCGTTTAGCTTTTTCTATTATTCTGACTGCTAGAGTCAATCAACTAATTAATGCAGACAAATGTAAGAAAAAAATTCGTGTTTAATAAATTTCAGGTCCAGCAATGCTTAAGAATGGGTTTGGAGCATATTCTGATGGCAATTTATGCTATGTAATACAGTTGTGATTATTAATCCTGGTTTCCATGTTATGTTAATCTGTTTCTATGTCATGTCAATCTTAGTATGATTGCACTCGAATGTTGCTTAAATAACGATTTCTTGTTTCTGGTTTTCTTGCAGCACAATGGTCAGTGATTGTTGAAAGTTAATTCTCAGGCGTCAGAGACTTTATAAATCATGGATGAAATTTCTTCAGCAGATAGTTCGCAGAAATCAAATACACCGCAACATTCGGGAGTACCTGCATCGTCAGGAAATGTTGCACCTTTACCTGCCGTGGTGCTACAACCACAAGGCCCCAGGACTAGTAATGTCGCTTCAACTCCGATATTGGCGGTGCAAAGCAACATTAACCCAAAACCGACTTCAACTATAAGCGTTAATTTGGCATCTACTGGTGTTAATGCTTCTGGAATCAGAATATCTGGATCACCTGGTGTCAAGTATATCTCCATGCAGAATTTAATGCGGCTGCAAGCAGCTGCAAGTGGTGCTCAAACTGCTACTGCACCTTCTGCGTCACCAGCACAACTTGGTCAGATCTCACAAGTTCGGCTAACAACAGCGGGCGGTTCACAAGTTACACCTTTGTCGTTTGCAAAGGGAAACTTCATCATTGGCAACAGAATCGTGCAGTGTATAGTACCAAATTCTTCGTCTGCTGCTCAGGCAAATTCTCTCTTAAGTAAAAATTCAGTTTCTGTAGTTCAGGCAAATTCTGATGCTAATGTGCAGCTGAGGGTTGTCCAGTCATCTCAGAATAGTCAAGTCAGTTCAGGTCAAACCGTGTCCTCCATTGGTACGATAAGCGTTGCACCTTCGCCGCGTGCGTTGGCTGGCAGCAATTTGCGAATGTCCGCAGTTTTGCCGCCCAATTTGGTTAGGACAATATTGGCAGCAAATATGAGCTCAAATTCTAGCCAGCAGCCACGTACAGTTGTCACTGCTGTAGCCAACCCTGTCCAACAGCAGCAAAAGTTAACAGTACAACAGCCACAGCATTCTGGAGCAGTGACTGTACAAATTGTGCGTCCATCTGTTTCTGTACAGTCTGGTGCTTCCATGCCAACTGGCACAATACAGTGCTTGACGGCACCGCAGGTTGGCATTGCAGGTTCAACAGTTGGAACTCTAAGACTGCCAACTTCTGCAGTACAGTTGAGAGCGGGGATACCGCAGAAGAAAATAGTTCTTGTTGCAAATCAAACGGGTAACAGTGGCGGTGGAAATGTAACATACTTGACGACAAGTTCTAGCCAATCGCAAAACAAAATCGGTCAGCAACTGCCAATAACGCTGTTGGCAAGTCCAAATAGCGGTACTGGAAACGTGAGGTATATCGCTATTCGTGGAGGTGTTCCTGTTCAGATGAGTTCTGCTTCGTCAACTGCGAATGCTGTCTCGCTTGGAGCACGAGTTATGGCGCCTGCCATGAATGTGACTTTGGTCAGTCAGGCATCTTCTGGAAATACGGTTACAACCTTGGGCGGTGGTAGCATTATTCAGGCTGTTGCATCAGGGTCAAAGATAAATGTCCATGACTACTTAAAGAAAGTGAAGGAGCAGCAGCAGCAGCAGCAGAAGAAGATAGCACCACTACAAGACAAAACAGTGTTGACACTTGCGCAACAATCAAAGACCGGTATTCAGGTGATGTCCTCAAAGTCATTGCAAGTTATTCAGCAGCAGCCATCCTTAGCGTCAGCCAAATCTAGCACATCTGGACAAATTGTAAGTCGTTCATAAACAAAATCTTATGAATGCTGTTTGCATAATTATTTACTTAGGGCCTTATAGGGTTCAGACAATTATCAATCAATCAATCTTTATTTGACCGCCATAATAGTAATACAAGCAGTGTCAAGCACACGCGACATTATTGTTTGTCATGAGCTATATAATGGACTGATAAACAGACTAGTAAAATAATTTTTTGACTAGGTGGTAAGTAATTCGCAAATTTTCAGATTTTTTTATAGTTTAAGAAAAAATTTGTTTCTGTTTTTTGTCATTCATATCAAAATAATATAGCACTACATCTGGGTGAGAACAATAGATCTGTGTGGTTCCTGGTTTTTCTGATTATATTCATGAAAACAATAAGTGGAAGGGTTACCATTGCTTCTAATTTGATTTGGTACTCTTGTGATTATGAATGATTTTATCATTTCTAAAATATATTTACAAGTAATTCAGAGCATTGCCTACATTTATTAATTCTTTGAACAGTAGTACATGCATGACATTGTATTTGCCATTTGATTAATATAACACTACATCTGGGTGACATTATGACTACGCTAGTACGCTTAGGCCTAAAAAAAAATGTTGTGTTTCCGGTAACAGAGCTCAAAAAAATTGGGTAGGTAGGTCGGAAAATATTTTTATTTTGTAAAATATTTTTATGCAGTGACTATCCGAAAAAGTATACCCCACTAGTCTTTTTTGCACGCTGAAACAAAGTACGTGTTCTAAGCAAGTATAAACTCCCTATTTCCCGACTGTCTGCACCTAAACCTGCTCTAGAAACAGTCCTATTAATTTCATTTTGTTGACGTCTCTTATGTTATGTCAATACAAATGTTAAAAAAATATTTTTTGAAAAAAAATTTAAATTTATTTTTTGAAAAAAGTTTTTTTTTGAATTTTTTTTTTTTAGTAAAGATTTTTTACAAAAATTTTTGGGTCGCGGCCATAAAAATGGGTCGGTCGAGTTACCGGAAACGCAACAATTTTTTTTCTACGCCTTATTTAAGTTTCACATGGATTCTGTTTTTTATGGACTTAATAAATTAAGTTGATGAGTGTTATTTGAGTTTTGGATAAAAAAAGGAGACCTCCGGAAATTATGTTAGCTGAAAATCTACGGCCGCAGTTCTGAAGTTCATATTTAAATATTTCGATCGTTGGAAGAGATGTGTTTGAAGTTATAATCATAGGACTTCTTCAGTCCTAGGAGGACAGATTGTTTGTGGTTCAAGGCAGAATTGTGAAGCGAATAATTATATAGTGAATGATTTATCCTGTTGAATGTGTTTGCTGCTGATCTAGTTACTTTCTATTAGCTGCACGAGGAAAGATGGTTTTTAGCAAGTTTCTCAAAGACAGATCTGATAAACACCTTTGGACTTAGAAATGCTTCCTTCTGTTGGACACATTTGTCATTACGGGAAACTAAAATTGTCTCAGACTGTTCTTGCCATTTGTAAGATCTGATACCGCCACTACACGCAGTCACGCATGCATCAGATGACCTTGTGATTTTGATCGTTTCTCTATTGATAGAGGATTGTGATATGGGATGTTTAGGTTTTACAGACATGAACAATTAAAGCTAAACGAATAAATTTATGATATTTTCTGCATTTTAATTTTAGGGTCCAGGACCAACCATCTACATAATCACCAACAATAATTCGACCAGTTCACTGACAGCTGTCTCAGGGAGCGGCCAGCAGCAGCTTGTCCAGGCAAAAGCCATATCTATAGCGAGTGGCTTGGGCACAACTGCAATTCGACCTAAGATTGTGACAGTTGGTACAGGAGGACGCACCATACAGGTGGTGACAAGGGACGACAATTCACAGGCCATCACCACCACCACAGTGCCAGTGTTTGTCGATGGGCACACTACTGTTAAACTGACAAAAGCACAGCAGAACCAGAAAAAGGCAAACCGAATATTGGCGGAAGCAATTGCAAAAGCTCAAGCTGAGGGGATTGAGGTGGATACGAGCGATATCGAAGGAAAGCGTAAGAAAAAGAGAAAAGCGGATACAGCTTCTGAAGATGAACCTCTGGTCCCAAAGAAGAAGCGCGAGGCAAGACCAAGAGGTACGAGGACTCCAAGAAGAGGTGGAAAAAAGACGGAGAAAAGTGGATCAGGAGATGAGGGTGGCGATGGTCTCGGAAATGCTTTGGACGAGTTTGAGATTGGAAATGACTCCGACAAGTCGAAGAGAAGGCCAAATGTTTCTGGAAAACCTTCAAAGAAAAAGAAAAGGTTAGTAATTAACTTAGGTGACTCAGATAAACTGGACTTTACAGCCATATTGAAAAACTTAAAATTTAGAGAATCAAAATTGTTCTTGGACATGTGTATTTCAATTCATTATACCTGTGCAAAAATCATTAGAAATTCCATTTTCAACTGTATTGTTTTTATATCCTTCTAATTGTGCCTGCAAAATACCACTGCATCAAATGCAGAATATGTTGAATTGTTGATGTGTATTAAAATTCACAAAACATGTCGAAAACCCAAAGTGCTTTAATATCTGAATATGTTACCATGGTAACTCTCTGACAGTACTTGCATTGGAGTTAAAAATAATGGATTGTTATCATTTGCTTTTATAGGAATTAATGGCTTTCACAGGAAAATTAAGGGGCCAATGACCGCTCCGTAGCCAAATATCTGTTATCCTTGGGCATGCTGTAACTTTTGGATGGTGCATTTATTGCTGCTGTGCAAATTGATAATGAATGCTATGCAGTGATATTTTACTTCAGGAAATAATTTCCGTTTTACTTCTATTTCAGTTCGGATGGTCTCAATTTCAGTTCTAATTCAGTTCCAGTTCTTCAAAAAATTTCAGTTATACTTCTAATTCAGTTTTCGAAATAATTTCAGTTCTCAATTCAGTTCTTTTGCTTGCGTCTTTCTGGAGCACTCATGCTTTCTCCGTGGTGAAGTCGCTGACTCAGATTAGGCCAAGTCGCATGAAAGTTTTCAGCCACCCATGATTTTGCCTGGTCCGTTTCTTAATATATTTCTTAGTATTCTGTGTGCGCAGAAGCAAAATGTTAAAATTTTATCATAATAGGCCTATGTAGTTCCACAGTCATCCGTTTTAGGGTAGGCTAGACCCACGAAGTCTTGCATGGATAGGCCTAAGCAGTAAGCACATTTATTTTGTTTATTTCCTCGCAGCAAACCTACTTAAAAAGTCCAATACATTATTTTTGTCATTTAGCCAAGTGATTTCCAGTCTTATCGCGAAGTTGAAAATTATAAACTTACAGGGAAAGTCCAAATGAAAAATTGTTTTTAAACTAACCGTAATAAAGCACATGCTAGGCAAAAGATACAAAAGTTGTAAGAGTCAGAAAGTATGTGCGTCTTTTAAACAAACACAGCTGCATCGGAAAAACTGTCAACTAAAATTTCCATTTTTTCATTAATTTCAGTTCGAGAATTAATTTTCGTTTTTATTCTAATTTCAGTTCGGTGTACTCAATTTCCGTTCTATTTCAGTTTTCGTTCTTAAAATAATTTCAGTTACAGTTATAGTTATACTTAACGGAAATCAATATTTTCAGTTCTAATTTCACTTATCGTTAATGAAAATATCACTGATGCTATGTAGTATTATTTCTGTGCTGCTGATCAGGTATAGATTTATTTGTGTGCTTGTTTGTTAGACCGCTGCCAACATTTTTGAAAAACAAGAAAAGGAAAAGAGCAAATAATGATTCCGACGTGTCGGATGTTGACTTGGGAACTCCAGCGACGTCAATACTTGATGGAGAGGACAGCCTGCAGGTACTACAGTTTATTGTCAACTGATGGTTTCATTTGTTCATTTGATTTTCATTGTTGACTTATTTTCATTGTTATTCTTCCTGAGCTGCATTTGAAAGCCAAATTTGTAGATATTTACTTTGTGTTGGCCAGTTTTTAGCCAACTGTTTTTTCTCGTCCTTTTTCAGATGCGCAGGTCGGCACGCGTTGTGAAACGAAAGAAATACGTCGACGATCTTGACCTAAACTTGTCTGAAGATGAGAGTAATGATGCGGAGAAGACGAGTGACCCAGCGATGGCTGATGACTTCGATGGATTGCCTTCCACATTACCACAGAAGGAATTGTTTGAGGTGACTTATTTCTGTTGTCTAGCTTTCAGTTATGACTTTGTCACTAGATTATAAGTTTAATGAAACATCAAAACCAGTGAGAATCTATTCACTTTAGAAAGAGACTTGATATGTGGTGGACAAGAGAACAAGCAGCAACATATGAACATATTCCTCATTCTTTTTGCCCGATGTTTATATGACAATATTATATAATATTTAATTGCTATAGTTTGCAAATTGCAAAACCATGCATGTGATATTTAGTTTTTAAATTAAATATTGTCAATGATTACTGATTTAAAAAATTGAGATTATTTGAAATATTATAGGTTTTCTTGAATAAATTGCAAAATTATGAATTTTAAAGACCATTTTATGGACTTGTGACCAGAGCTCCACAGGACGGTGCCAGTCTGTGGGCCATCACTTTAAGAACTGCTGGGCTAGTAAATATTCTTCTTTTTTTAATTAAACTTGTGAATTGAACTGAGTTGCATGTGGAGGACAGATTTGCTCAAATTTGTTCTTCTGAGTTTTTTAATTTTCTTGAGTTATGGATTTTTTAAGGATAATCCGGCTGAAGAAGATGCCCAGATTGTTGAAAAGATTCTGGGGATGCGTGTCGGTAAAAGGAAAATTTCTTTGCAGCTGTCAGCAGCGAATCTGGTTAGCATTTATTTGAGGAATATTTCTGTTACTTCTCATAAAATTACTGAAAATTATTTGTATTAATGTAATAGAATTACTATTATTATTATTATTACCTTTGCTAGCTGCAGTATCCACAGCACCTTTTGAAACCATATACAACATCAGCAAAGACTGGCCTGTATCCCAGACTCTTATTTGATCAAAGTCCTGTAATTAATAACATATTTGCCCACTTGCATAATATTAGTCTGTCGTTCATAGCCTGTTTCTCGCAAGTAGTGGGGACTATCTTCTCCCTTCTGTGTTAATGAGGAGATTAAAAAGGAAGGAAGGAATGAATGAAGGTGCCTGGTGTAGGAAAGGAAGCTGATATAAACTTGTCATGTTTCAAAAGTTTTAATGTCCTGTTTAAAAGGTGATTGTAATCTTTTTACTGTAATTAATTTATGCATGATGCCTTGATGCATGTAGCATGATAAAAATTTGTGAGGTGTTTTCTTAAAGAAAATTGAGGTCGCCGACGTTGACCTAGAGGTCGATGTGGAGTGCAGTGATGAGAAGAAAGACGTAGAAAGGAGAAGCAGTCTGTCGGAGAATGTGAAAGATGTTGAAGTGGAAGAATTCTACGTCAAATACAAGAACTAGTAAGTCTGACTCACTTATTCTGTCTAGAAATTCAATCTTATAAGCCAGTCTTATTGCTAGAGATGGGGTGACATTTGTCTAATGGTTAGTCAATAGTCAGCCTAGAAGACTGCCGAATATTTCTTTTGATCAGGTGTTACATGGAGGGTCTGGCTTCTATGTACCTGTAGGTGCTCTGCTGTTCCACCTCTGGTGTCCAATGGCGATCTGCTCTCAATTGGCTGATCACGCCGAACTCTTAGTCCCTTGCTCGCAGTCTGCTATGATGCAGCTGCGCTCTTTCTCAGTGACTGGCCCTAGAACCTGGAATTGGCTCTCTGTTGTGCTCTGCTTGGTGCCTAGAGGTTACACTACTCTGTTCTTTTCTCACTTAAAAACTGCCTTATTTATCCGTGGTTGGATTGGGAGCACTTCTGAGTAGTTTACCTTGAGGGTGCGCTATATACAAACTCAATGATAAATAATAATTTATGTTGCTTATTGATGTAGTCTAAGAAAAAAACTTGTGTTTTAGATTTCAATTTCATTTTGCAACGTGAAGTGAATTACGATACATCTGGGTTTTTTTTATATCTGTTTTTGATAAGCTATTTGTATCTTACATTTAAGTGAGGATTGGATTCTTTCTTGCCTGTGATTGTAGTTCATTCTTGCATTGCGAGTGGCGGACGGCTGATGAACTGATGCTTGGTGACAAACGAATTCTGATGAAGATCAAACGATTCAAGCTGAAGAGAGCGCACAATCCATTTTTCAGCGATGTAAGAATAAGAAATCCTTATATTTTTTAAATCATCGAATTCGTGTTAACTGTCTAGAATTGTCTGATGACCAAGGTTCATTTCTAGCGTTTCATAAGCACATGCTTTTGTGAGCTGATGTTTGTGATCACAGTTTCTAAAGCACTCTTCTGCATTGAATTTGATGCAGTAAAGCTGGTATTTTGTGGCAGAAATCTGTTGAACATAACATTAGAATGCATGCTTCACTGCTACAGGTGAGTCAATTTAACATATAATGATGAGAGGAATTACTTTTCCATGTATTTTAGTATACATGTATGCTCATCATTTTATAGTGTAGTGGTTTTGTTATTAACTTGTGCAGAATTTGTTCGAAAGTCTGTACAATTTCTGCACCGATTTTTCTCTTGCATCAATGCTGAAGTAGGAATCAAATGTTGACGTTTGATCTGTTTACATTGGCAATAGTGCACTGCACTGCAGGTTGATGAAGAAGATCTATTCAATCCCGATTATGTGGAGGTCGATCGGATTTTGGACGTCGCTGTCACAATTGATCCTGTCACGAACGAAAGCGTGACGCATTACCTCGTGACGTGGCGTTCTCTTCCGTATGAGGATGCGACTTGGGAGTTAGAACAGGATGTCGATCAGACCAAAATTAATATGTTTCTCAAACTACGTGAACCACCAACAGAAGCCGAAAGCAAGGTGCGTAACTGTAAAACGTCTGATATTTTCAGTATTACATTACTTCATAGACAGCTGAACATTGTCTCTGTTATATGCCTGTGAGTTGTTCTTTGCCCTGCTCTCTGTAGGTGAGAAAATGTTTTTCAGACTGGCCATGTTTGTGCATCATCATCTCTGTGAATGGGCTTACGGTGCATTACCTATTGATACGCTTAAAAACCAATGTGCTCAATTCTTTTGTTTTGTTGTTAGATTGGGAGCACCTGTGGTGAGTCTCTTCTGAGCAGACAGTATTATAAATATGTAGTTACAAATTGCGGTTTCATGACCTGGTTGATCCAGTCAGCATCCAAGTTGTTTCATTTTTATTGACTACATAAGCCTGGTTTTGCCAGATCACCTCACAGTTGTATTCTATGTGATTTTTAAAATGTTTCTTATGTCTGTAGTATAAACCAAGACCGTCACCAAAAGAGTGGAAAGCTTTGTCAGACACTCTCATGTTTTATAAGAACAGTAACATACTTCGAGAGTATCAACTTGAAGGACTCAACTGGCTCACATTTAGCTACTACAACAGGTAACAGCTTACTGAGTCTGCATTTCCCATTGAGTTATTATTGTACAGTTTTGTAAGTAATCGTTTGACAGAACTTTGTGATCTGGCCAATACACGTGTGGGTAGATGTGGTGTAATTTGCCAAGTTTTAAGAGGTTCAAGGGGCAGGTAAAAAAGAAACACTTGATAGAATTTTTTCAGATACTGGGAATGTTGTTAGGCCTAATGTTTTATCGAAAGAAGTGAGGGCAGCTTCAGCAAGACTATGGAAGTAAAGGTTTATAGTTTGTTTATAAATTAGAGTTTGTTTATAAATTGCAGTTGATCACATTTTTTTAATGAGTTCGTTCTTTATCAAAAGGTGTTTTATGTTCATTTAAAAAATGATAGGTGATGACGACATCTTGTGAAAATGTTGCTTTTAGGCAGAACTGTATTCTGGCCGATGAGATGGGTCTCGGTAAAACGATACAGAGCATAACGTTTCTACATCAGGTCTATGAGTATGGTATTAGAGGTCCTTTTCTCATCATTGTGCCTCTATCAACGGTGGGCAACTGGCAGCGAGAGTTTGAAGCGTGGACGGACATAAATGTCATTGTTTATCATGGCTCGATGGCTAGCCGAAACATGTTGCGACAATATGAAATGTATTATTTGGACGACAAGGTACGTACTGGTGCACTGCTCTGTCTTCTCTTTTTTTGCAACTCTTGAATTTGCGCAGTGGGTGATGAAAGGTCATTCTCTCTATTGCTGTATGTTAAACAACTGTTGCCCAGACCAAATTACTTGAACCAGTAGCTACCTCTCAGCCATTTATCAAGAAAAACGTATACCATTCTGAAGGCTGTCAAAACAATACAGAGCATGGCATTTCAACATCAGTTATGAGTATGATAGTGGGACTTGAGACCTGGCCTGGCAAGTGATTGCCTTTGACAGTCTTAAGTCAAGTGATCATTATAAGGGTTAATTGGTTGTGGTTTGGCTAACAATAGTAAGGTAATGTATGAGTTAAGATAAATTGATGTTTGGCACATATCACAGAAACTTACGAGTTGTTAAAAGTTTTCTGTTAAGTCCACTGTAGGAGTATGTTGTGTGAAGCAATTTAATTTACTGCAAACGAGCATTTTAGTAACTAGTACCTTCTTGGTGTCTTTTAACTCGTTTCCGCCGGATCGGGTCACCCGCGACCCGATTAACAGGATAGGTATCAAAACAATTCCAGCGGGAAAGGGTTAAAGGTGCTTGTCGCCAGCTAAGTTAGAGCAGAGAAGGCAGGGAACAGTATCAATTAACAAGGAAGATAATATGAAATGAAGGACAGCAAGCAACTTGGTTGTTTCCCCACTTTGCATATGAGAAGTGGTGTTGCAGTGACTGTATTAGTACTACATTCTATGATGTAGTTAATGGGTTGATTGTTGTGTAATTTGTGTGAGCTGATTGACTTTATTTGCAGGATAAGAAAAGAACTGACGTCTATAAGTTTCACGCCCTCATCACTACCTACGAAGTAATTATCTCTGACTTTGAGGAGCTGAGTCAGATTGACTGGAGAGTGGCAGTTATAGATGAAGCGCATCGATTGAAAAATCGCAACTGCAAACTTCTACAAGGATTGGCGTGCTTTGAACTGGTAATTATGTTTATTTATTTTATTTGATATTTTATCGTACAATGAAGCATTGCAATTAGTCAAGTAACGTTTTCTGAAATTGTTAAACTTATATTTTACTTCACCTGCGGAGTCTGTAAAAATAAAATGTTTTTCATTTACTTTCTGACTGTAATTCAAGATTTTAAAAGAGCTGGGATCCTTATTATGCCTGTGCTAATCTGCCAAAAAAGTTCTATTTATTTCTATTTATGAGATATAGCTGCAAAAATGTTTGAAAACATCATCTAACAATAGACAAAATGTGGTTGAAAGAATGTTAAAACAGTAATAAGAGACAACTTTAAGCTCATTAAAATTGACAGAATTATGACTTTTCATATATTGTACAAAGGTTCACTTTTGTTATTTTCACAATATTGCACTGGCATTGAAACAGTTGAATTGTGAATAAACCTTCAATTAAACACACATTTCATTCTTAGACCACTTGATACTTGAAAGACTGTTTTGTGGTCCAGGGAATACACATGCTTTCTGTTCGTGTGGTTATTGCCAACCAGATACAAGACGCAATAGGCATGATTTGTCACATTTGTTTTGCTTTAATCTGTGTAGACGTATACATATGACTTTAATATGTGTAGTTGTGCATTTACCATGTGACTACTTACTTTTCTCAGGAGCACAGAGTATTGCTGACTGGCACACCACTGCAGAACAACGTCGATGAACTGTTCAGCTTGCTTAGTTTTCTGGAACCTCGTCAGTTCAGTTCTTCGGAGGCATTTATGGCAGAGTTTGGAAAATTGGAAACAGAAAGTCAAGTGGACAAACTTAAAGCTGTAAGTAACAATGCATTTTGATTTGCTATGTTCTCTTGTAAAACTTCCCAAAACTTAAGTTTTCACCAGGCACAATTATGTTACAGTTTTCATTAGAAAATTTAATAATTATTTACGTTGGCAAAATGCAGATCAGATTAAACTTGCACATTGCATTTATTTCAAGTTCAAGTGAAATAAAGTCTCCAAATTTTTTTAGCCAAACAAATTGTAAAATGCAGACGCCGAACATGAATTTTTTCTGTGAACTTTGCGAATGGGAAAAGAATGAAGTGTATTTACCGTGCTCTTCATTTGTGCCTCTTGCTGGTGCATGTAGCGATTACTTAATTCAAACTGTAAGTTAAATTCAAATATTTTGTATATGTGTCTATAAAAATTTTGTGCCGTGATTTACATGTATGTAACATGTGTTTCTCTGTAGTTGCTGAAGCCAATGATGCTGAGGCGTTTGAAAGAAGATGTGGAGAAGTCTTTAGCTCCGAAGGAAGAGACAATCGTCGAGGTGGAGCTGACCAACATTCAGAAGAAGTATTACCGAGCAATTCTCGAGCGCAACTTCTCTTTTCTTGCGAAAGGTGGAAGCACTGCAAACATTCCTAACTTGATGAACACAATGATGGAATTGAGAAAATGCTGCAATCATCCGTATCTCATTAACGGTAAATCAGTGATTTTCTTTGACTGTTCGATGCAAAACAAATGAGTTTGTGGTACATGAATGGGGTTCATTGGTGAATGGTTGTGAGAGCGTTATCAACCCTGGGCTGAGCCAGTTGCTACCACATTGTGTGACTGATTCATTAACTCTAATCCAGTTGACTGTGGTTCTTTCTTCATTTAGACCAGTGTTTCTTAACCAGTGTTCGACCGAACCCCTGGGGTTCGATGAGCCACTGCCAGGGGTTCGGCAGAGGTCCTCTGAAATATATACATATTCAGGGTCAGTGAGTGTGAGTGAAAAATCATTTCCTATAGTCCTAAATTGTTTCCAAACTTTAAGGGCAACAACAAAGGACACATTAAGCTATAAGTTGCAATTGGTACTGTTAGTAGTTCATGTATTGAATGTATTAATAATTTATTGTATCACATTTTGGTACATTTTTTCTTTCCTTTTGTTCCCATTAGTTAAAAAATTATTGCTCAAACTTGAGGGGTTCGGTGAGTGGTCATGGATTTCTCTTGGGGTTCGGCTCCTTTGAAAAGGTTAAGAACCACTGATTTAGACTGTAAACTTTTTTAGCTGACCAGTAATGTAAGCAACTGGTTAGCGCAGTTAACAAATGAAAGATATTCTGTTTCAATTCACAAGTTGCTGTGTACATGAAGATGTTCCAAAGCAAGTGAATAGTAGTAGTATCTTCATTTATTATCTATTCTAGTGTCACGCCACTTCCAGGTTATGTGAAAAGAAGATGTGGAGAAGTGTTTTCATAAAATAATAATGTTTGCTTGCACTTATTGTGGAACATAAACCCAGGAGCACATGGTTCTTATTCCTGATCACCATCTGCAAATGTTTCCTCTATACCTTGCAAATCAACTCTTCTATTCTCTTGGTAGGTATCCGATTGTGAGTGACTGAGGTATTAATAACGTCTTATGTCGATTTAAGATCTTTAATTCAATTAAGATTGTAATGCAATTTTTATGCAAATGTGTTATGAATTATTTTGTGATGGACGTATGTTGCAGGTGCCGAGGAGCAGATCCTGGAGGAGTTGATGGTGACTCGCGGTGAAACAGAGAAGTTGTGTCAGACAATGATTCAGGCATCAGGCAAGCTCGTTCTTGTTGACAAGTTGCTGCCTAAGTTGAAGGCAGACGGACATAAAGTTCTCATCTTCTCGCAGATGATTCGAGTTCTTGACATCATCGAGGATTATTTGCTTCACAAACAGTAAGTTATCAGGATATTAACTTGTTGACTTCTGTTTCGTATTTGTTTTATGGCATCAGGATTTAATATTAAAACATTGGCTAAATAAACTTGTTTAAAAACCTAAAATTAGCCATTAATGACCACGCTCTCAAATGATGACCTGATGATGGTTCCTCTAAACTGTCACCTATTTAAATAAGAACAATTTATGGCCTGCCAAAAGGTGGCACGAATATTCTGAAACATTTTATTCGATTTTCTCACTTGTTATGATTATATTAATTAATGAAAGAATCAACTGAGTTAGCTTCAGATAGGAAAAAGATGTTTTCTTGGAAGTGTAAAAAGTATTTTGAAGCAAATAAATTAATTGTAGAACTTCTATTATGACTGAATAGAATTGCCAGAAACCAACATGTGATTGGTTTTGATCCCTCTGTCACATATATAAGGATGTTAAAAACTTTATTCTTTGTTATGCTCGCATTAATTTGGGGGGGGGGGAATTTAATTAATGTGCTTTGACTTGTAACTGAGCAGTCATTTGGATAAATTGTCTAATTTTTTTTAAAATAACCAAATATGATGTAAGTTAATAAAATAACCTAATTGCTGCTTAAAGCTTCAAAAGCTTGCCTGTGATGGAATTGATGAATAATATCTCATTTAAATGGCGGATGTTTTCTGTCATGTTGTGCTGCTGTAGTTATGTGTACGAAAGAATTGATGGAAGGATTCGTGGAAATCTACGACAAGAAGCGATCGACCGATTCTCAAAACCAGAGTCCGATCGTTTCGTCTTTCTCTTGTGCACGAGAGCCGGAGGTCTCGGCATTAATCTGACGGCAGCTGATACGGTCATCATATTCGACTCCGATTGGAATCCACAAAATGATTTACAGGTCTTTATCAGCACGTTCTTTTATTCAATGTCATTGCTTTCTATCTGCTATGGTTTGTTTGAGTGTAAACAACCACATCTACTCGGGTCCATTGCTTTTGCTTCACAAGTGGTTTTGTCACTTCTGTTCTCTGCCAAGCTAATGTAACCAAACTGTTTAGTAACTTATGAAGTTACTGCGTTTTGAATATGATTTGTGTAGGCAACTCTTCAGTGTTTTACACAGCTGGCATTGTGGTGCATATGACAGGACCTAGACTGGTGTATGTGTTCATAAATCTGTAATGCCGTAGAAGAACCTCTTTGATAGTCTGAATGAGATTAAAATGTTGCAAAAATGCGATATTCAACTGAAGTTGAACATTACTTGCATTGCTTAAAGAAAGCTTCAGTGAAAACTTGTTGAAAGTCAGAAAGTAACTGAAATGCAGAGCTATATTCACATTGATTGATAGATGAAGAACTTTTAAAATAATATTGTGCGTCCATTTCAAATAGTACTTGAGGAGAATGGCTGCTAACTTGAAGTTGTACATCTGGCAAGTTTATATCTCTGTTACCTATTGTGCTTAGTTATCTGTTTGCTATGCCTGCATTATAGCAATATTATGGTGAAGTAGCTTCTTACGTTCTGTTTTGCTCTGTGTTCGTTCTTTGTCACATAGGCTCAAGCTCGTTGTCATCGAATTGGTCAGCTGAAAGCAGTGAAGGTCTATCGCTTGATTACACGCAATACCTACGAGAAAGAAATGTTTGACCGAGCGTCACTGAAACTGGGATTGGACAAAGCAGTTCTCCAGTCGATGGGCAACAAGGAAGTCAACATGGTTTGCACCTTCAGTCTTTTCAATTGATTTCTTCGTTGATCATTTAGCTATGCTGTAATTTTCTGTTTCTTTGGTGCCTTTCATTAAAATTTTAAAGTTTTGGAAGCAAAAGTTTTGACCCTTTTCTATGAACATGTATTGTTGATGTCATGAAAAGTGTTAATGACTGCATACTTTAGGTAAGGAGGAGGAGGTTTGATAGGATAATAATGGACTATTAGTCCTGAATTGCATAAAATTGTAAATCTTTAGAATGTAATGCAATTTGTAATTTATATAGCTCCACTCATAGCAATGCCTATTCAGTAGTGCGAGTACGCTGAGAGAAGAAATTTCGAGGTTTTGAGGAGAGACAGAGATATAAGAACAGATCACGAAAGAATAGAAATGTGTAAAGGGGAGGGAAGGGCATTCCAAAGGACAGGCCGAGTGGTGGCAATTGACGTAGTTTGGGCCAAAGATTGCTGGACAAAGAAATCATTCCGGTTTTAAGAACGGAGAGGTTTATAGAATAGCTGTAAAATATACTTCACGGGACTATAATTTATGAGGACTCTTATTTATGAGTATGAACCTTTTACTAGACTTTATGAAAAAATTGTTGGAGTATTGTGTTACTTTTAAAGAAATTGTTGCAGTTAATGGAATTGGTTTTTTTATAGCAAAACCAGCTGAGCAAGAAAGAGATTGAGGATCTGTTGAAGAAAGGAGCGTATGGTGCACTGATGGACGACGACAACGCAGGCGAAGAGTTCTGTGAGGAAGACATTGAGCATATTCTTCAACGCAGAACGCAAGTTATACAGATTGAAGCCGGCGTTAAAGGGTCAACGTTTGCGAAAGCCAGCTTCAACCTATCCACAAACCGTTCGGATATTGAAATCGATGATCCGAACTTTTGGCAGAAATGGGCAAAGAAAGTGGATATGGATTTGGATGAAGCACTGCACAGAGTGAGTATTGTTATTTGTAATTACTGTTCTTATCGGTTTAACTGTCGAGACTGCAGCGGAAGCCATGAAGGTATATGCGCCTTCATCTCGTTCATTGCATTCTGCTGATCGTCTTGATATTTTTGTGCCCAGGACTTATGCTGCTCTTACCCAACTTGGGCATATGGTGGGGTTGGTCCTTCCTCCCTCCACCTCCCCATATGGAATGACCTCCTTCTTTACTATTTAAAGACTAAACTACTGACTCATGGTTCTTCCATGGTACGGGAAATCCTATACTCTTCGGCATTAAAGGGTTAAATATGTGACGACGTTGTTGTTTTTGTGTAGAACGATCTGATCATGGATTTACCTCGTCAGCGCAAGGTTACTGCTCGATATGGTAAGCAGGACAACATCGTCAACATGTCTGAACTCGATACGAGTAACTCTGAGTCTGACGATGGAGAGAACTTATCCGCTGGAGGAGCAGGAGGAGGAGCTGGTCGTCGTAGTGGAAAGCGCAAGAAGAGAGGGAAGTCGTCCCGTGGATTCGATGATTCGCTCGGAAAGGTCAAGTGCTACACAAGATCAGATTGCTTTAAAGTGGAAAAGAATCTCCTTGTCTACGGGTAAGTTGATGATCTTGTTGGTCGTAGCAATTGCATTTGCAGCCTTTTTTATTACTTCACAGCAAATGATTTTATCTCAATCTTCCTGAGTGAAGATTTATCATTGATAAAAGTAAAAGGATTTTTTTAGCTTAAAATGCTCATGCACGTTGAATGTCAAAGTTATTTCAAAGTTATTTACAAATTGCCATCCAGCTTTCCCATATAAATAGAAAATTCCTGCTTTAATCCTTTACGCGTTTGCCCCGAGAATATCCGCTGAAAACGGGCTTAAAATTTAAAAGTGAACCGGTAAAGGGTTAATGGGCCAGAGATATTTAAAGGATTCAATTTTCATTATTAGTACTTAGGTGTCGGTTCAGATATAAATATTTAGGTCATAATGAACCAGTTGTGGCCACCTATAAAAGGTGGTTAATCAAGTAAAGCTCAACATTTTACTTTGTTGATTGAGTATCAATTTAAAACCAGCGATGTTTAAAGTATTCAAGTTTCAAGCTCAAGCACTTAGACCTGTCTAAGTACTAGTAGAAATATTTAGGTGATGATGCAAGTGCATGTGAGCAGAGAAGACTTATTTTTTAACAATTAAATCAGCAAGGTTTTTGACTGATCATGTTTTTAAGACACATACACAAGTTTATTTATAATTGCTCCTGAGAAATATTAGTGATGTGCACAATGCACATCTTATGATTCCTATTCGAATCGACAGTTGATGCTGTTGTAATATATTTAGCCTACATGGCTAAGCACACCTTCAGCCAGTGTGTTATATGCAGGCCCACTCAATTCTCTCCGTGTGCCTTGCATAGAATTTTTGTCCCATAAGTTCAGGCATTTGCCTTTAAATGCAATACTAGGTTAACTATTTTTACTCTAATCAGCTTTGCATGGTTTTCAACTATGATCCATAATTTCTTTCCTATGCAGGTGGGGTCGATGGCAAGATATTCTCTTGCATGGCCGGTTTAAGCACAGACTTGGAGCTGAAGATGTTATCACTATAACCAGGGCCATGGTAAGGAACCACAGATTTTATCCGTAATAAACGAGGCAATTAGGCCATATCTCACAGCTTTATTTCGAATTTTAGATCAAGTAAGGGCAAGACTTTTTGTGTAGACCATGTTGTGAAGACATGCCCAATTAAAATCTTTTAGACAGCCATGGGCACACTAGGTCTTTTGAGAGGTTATTAAAATGTGCACTGGTTTTTAAGGTCTACTTGCATGTGCATGCAAAATGTGAAAGTTTAAAAATTACGTTGGAACATGATAACTGTATATCAAGAGATTCAAGAAAAGTCATCAGTTAATTATCGGTGTGTATCGGTTCTGGTTATTAAGGCATGCATGGAGTTTGAATTGCATTTTGGCAGAGTACTGTTTGAGGATGAAAATGTCTTCATCTACCTTTGCAAGTGGACTCTGTAGTTGAACACTTGATTCCATTCATTCTTTTAGCGCTTAACAGCACTCGCTTTAAAATCTTTTGTTGTAACTGAAATTAATTTGTAAAACTTACACTGAATTAAAATTCCGTAATAAGTTTTGAAGAGCTGTCACTTGAAAGTTTACAGTGTTTGAGCACACTTTAGCCTATTACTATTATAGTGTCAGTTTGTAGCACGAACAATGCGCATTTAATTGTTAATAAATGTTTGGCTTTTGTGATACAATTTCTATCCAGTAGATAAATTGACATTGGTTGTTGAATCTTTGATTATTCACAGCTCGTATTCAGTCTGCAGCATTACGACGGTGATGATCGAATCAAGAAATTCATCTTTGACCTGATCTCCCCAAGTGAAGATGGACTAGAAAAGGATTACAAGAATCATACAGGTCTCTCTTCGTTTGATTCAATGTCTCACATTTTCTCCTTTTTTTATATCTTCATCAATTCACTGGACCTGTCATATGAACTTCTTTTGATCTGATTATAACTGGATTACACTAATTGCAATAATGCTAATTTGAATGGATATCCTCATGTAAATGCCTATTTATTTATGAATATCCATTCAAATGAGCATTATCGCAACTCCGCTGTCACAAAAATCTTCTAATCATAAGATTTTCATAAGGCTATGATGATTGTTGTTGGTGTTAGAACAGTTTCAGCTGTCATTCTTAAAGACAGGATTCAAGTTAATTAAATCATATTGAAGCCATTTTTCTTGTACCCGGTACTATAAAATGCAGTTCTTATTCAGGAACTTTAATGGGTGCAATGTAGTTGGAGGTGTAAGATGTATATGAAATTTTCAGAGAAAAATTGTGCATTGACTTGTAATAGGACTGTCGGCACCTGTGCCAAGAGGTCGAAAAGGCAAGAAAGTGAAGAAGGATGTTGTGAAAAAGGCGCAGTTTGATGAGGATCTGACGAAGCTGGACATAGATGTGGACTCTATTCTGGTTGACGAAGGCTACAAGAAGCACTTGAAGCGTCAATCAAATAAGTAAGAACACACTCGGGATATATTTAGTGCCATCTGCACACAGAACATTCACTTAAAAGCTAGAGCTGTAGTTAATTAGATTAGGCAGAATATTTTCTGCTTTAGTTTGGTGAAAGTAATTAATTTCAAGCATTTTGATTATGTTTTGATCTCTCTGTAACCAATCATTAGTTGTTGTAGAATTGATAAATTAATTATTATTTCTATTTTCTTCCTTATACATTATAAAATATCAAGATCTACGTATACACAATGCGTATTGGATGGTGACAATGGTTAAGGTTGCTGCAAATGTTGGACTTTGTAGTTTGGTGCATAAATGAATCTTATGGTCTTCAGTGTCTGATGGCTAGGATCTTATTACTTCTCACTAACACCTGTCCTTTCATCAATTTGCCTATTTCATCATTCTTCTGCACATAACAAAACCTAAAACAGAGGTTTATGACAGAGTGGCTGATTAAAACACGAAATGCCTCAAAATTCTATTTTTTATCTACTTTTTAACTGCACTCTTTATCTTGTACCCAACAAACCATGCTTCAAATTAGAAATTGTGACTTTGCACACGTACAATTTGCTTTAAAAATGGTGATAATTGTTTTAGAGTTCTGCTGCGAGTTCGACTGTTGTACTATTTAAAGCAAGAAGTCATCGGACGACAGGCAGAGAAGATTTTCAGTGGTGCACAAGCAAAGTGAGTTGAGAAAAAATTATTCGATAGCATTGTTGCTTATTAATGCCAGAATGAATTGCTCATTAACGATGTTGAGCTGGCATGGAATCATGAAAGGCGGGTCTTGCCTTCCAAACGATCAACTGACCCATACAAGAGTCTTCTTTTTAAAAATGTTGCATCACTTGTACTCTAAATCTTGAATAAGTGTCAATGGTAGACATTGATAAATGCAAAGGCAACTGGATAAAATGAAACTTGACGTGGGCACATGCTGTAGTAATTTGTGGACAACATTCTTTTTTTGAAATAAAACAAGTTTGTTAAATGACCACGGGTTAATGCCTGGAGACCTTAGTGGTGTTCATTCTGGGAGAAGCTGAGCAGCAGTATCATCTCATTGCCATGTTTTGCGTGAAATAAAAAAAGATCGTACCTTCACAACCACTGCGCTTGCCTTTCATTCGAAGCACTTTCCTGTGTGGTGTCTTATGCAAGTGTCGCTGGATCAAAGCACAGACGTGAATATTTTCCTCTGAACAATGTATTTGACCATTGGTGCAATCTTCTAAAGATGTCTTACGATTTTTTATGCATGCATATTGCATAATGTTTCGTTTGACGCTTATAAATACAATGCGACAAATTACTTTGGAGTTTAGACAATAAATAACTTTTCAAGTTGTGCATAATGATGATTGATTGATTGATTGAAGTTGATCTGTGTATGGTTTTTGTGTTGTTTAACCACTAGTGAGATCGACGTTCCTGTGCTTTGTGCCGATGTTGATATTCCGATCTATTGGTGGGATTCAGAGGCTGACAGATGTCTCTTGGTCGGTGTATTCAAACATGGTAAATAATTGTTCTCATTCTCAATAGAATTCTGCTTAAACGATTGGTTGACAGAAATGTTTCAGCATTCAGAAGTTTACTCTGTTGTACACAGTGTTCAATAATTTAAGCTAATGATGACAGGAGGTTCCCCTTGTTTTACAAGCGCTTAACCTGTGTGACCATAATCATCAAGATATTAGTTGTTCCTTTTGCGCACGGACGTGTAAGCTTACATTTTGAAAGTAATAGAATAGCAAAATGAATTTATCATTTGAGTTTTGTGTCAAACTTGAATGCTGGACATACTGGGTACCGTACCAAGCAAACAGGACTTGTTGCTTTATGGCCTTGGTGCCAGTGTTCTTAAGATATTGAGTTAGTTTTGAGATATTTGAAATGATTTCTTTCACCTCTAGTCCTTGCAAGGACTTTGCAAGTATACTGTTGAACAAAAGCAGCGACTGCCATGATTTTGTGCGCTGCTAATAGAAGCCAGTGCTTTACTGAGAAGAAAGGTGCTGTGCAGTTTATGGATGAGCACCAGCTTTGGTTAGGGTTTTATTTGTCTGCTTTCATATGCATCATATGCACCAAAATTTAAGATGCATGTTGATGTTGAATTCATTCCTTAATGTGTTCTGCTGAGACTGAAGTAATGGGAATAAATTTTTTCTGTGTGCTTAAAATCGATTTAATTTGATATCACTCCATTCCTAATTGTTTATGCAATTAATTTTGTAGGTTATGAGAAGTATAATCAGATGCGTCAGGATCAGAAGCTGTGCTTTCTAAGTCGTTGTGGTCCACCGGATGGCAAAGCATTGTTGGCTGAACAAAACGATGATGACGATATGAAGTAAGTCGTCATCGTCGTGGCAACAATTCTGCTTTCTTAATTATCATTAATGACAGTCAGTGTTTTCATCCACACATGATTTTGGATTTGTTAGGACATGTGTGGATCCATACATTAATATGGTGACTTTTTTATTAATTATTACACAGAATTACTGCTTAAGTGGTATTATAATTAAAAAATACAAAAGTCAATTGTCCATCAAATAAATGCTCAATGAAGTGAAAGGTCAGCAATGAACTAGACTAATGATAGTAGACTGCTACTGATTTGTTTGCTTAGCTATCAAAGAACGTTCATTGATGATTTCACTTTAATGATCATTGATCAGTCATTATGAGAGATAAATAATAGAAATGACCGACATGCTGCAGGGATGAGGAAGAAGAGGAAGAGCCAAAGCCTCGACGTCGTGGTCGCAAGAAGAAAGAGAAGAAGGCGAAGAAAGCAGCGCGGTCTGATGACCTCGATGAGTCCGGATGTACTGCGTCAAAATCACGTTTCTCAAAAGACGCAGGTAGTCTCATGTTTTTCATTCATCCTTTCCGACATGTATTAATTATTTAGTTGTTGCTGAACTAAACTCAGCTATTGCTCTTTTGGAATTGCCCATGGACACGGGAAATGTTAACAAGTGCTTGCTTAACTTTCCGCATTTTGAGTTTTGTTACTGAGATCATTTCCACTTGTGCTTTGGATGGAACAGTTAGTGTTGGAGTAAGAGAAATAAATGTTCTAACGGAAACATTTCACTGCTGAGTTTGCTCGAGTTCAATTCTTTGATTCCTTATGACTCTGTCTTTCAATGTAATTTAATTATCCTGTCTCCACCATGGCCTGGATTTTTATCTTTCAATTTGATTATCCACTATAGTCTGGATTCAGCTTTCTCTCGGACTTGATTTTTTACTTCAGTACCACTTGAAAATGACCGTTGATTGCTGTCTTTGTTATAATTTTTTTTATCCAAGATCCATGGATCTGTAGATTAGCAAAAGTCATTAATTTAAGTATGCTGAATTGTTTATTTTAAAAAATTATTTTTTAGGTTTGGCTGAGAATGGAAAGCTTCCGTTTCCGAGTGCGTCTGATCTCAACACTCGCTTCCGTCGTATCATCACGAGTTTCCAGCGAAGTCATAAGCAGGGAATGCTGAAGCTCGAGCAAGTCGCCAAGGTCGGAATCTGTTCATCAATGCTCTTGATAACTGTCTGATTCTGCTGGAAGTAGAATGCTTCTGGGTTGATGCCTTGAAGGGAGTGATAGAAATCATATAAATTATGTAAAAAAAACGATGAAAACGGAATAAAAAATGAAAAATGTTTTAAACAACTATGATATAAATACTCAATGAGCGACTGTATTCATTGTGGGCGCATACTGTTTCAAAGGACCTAATTCCACATAAACATTTGCGTCATTGCAGACTGATTGGCGAAGGGTTTGCTAGTTTATAGCGTCATCATACATGCATACATGTATGCATAATATGTCAAGGGATATTAGGTCAATATTTTCTGCGTATTCTTGATTTCATGAAACATGTTATATGTGTTGGGTCGTATATTTGTTTCCTGCGTGGTATTTGCAGAAGATGCACAGACGTGAGCAGATGAAGGAAGGAGCGTTGAACTTATCCGAACAATACATTGCTCCGACAGATCTCCAGTCTATGCATCTCGAAGGAGTCGGAGGAAATCCTCTGCTGCTCGCTGAACAGCTGTACGACTTACCTTACTTATTTACTCATCTGTCGACACATAAACAAACGAGACATAAACAAACGAGACATAAGCAAACGAGACATAAACGAGACATAAACAAACATATAAACAAACATATAAACAAACATATAAACAAACATATAAATGTATTGTTGTACAAGTTTGTGTTTTCGATTTGTGCATGCTTTGATGACTCATGCGAAATAAAATGATTGTGACTTTTCTATGCATTATCGTAATCACCAATGAAGCACCATCTGAAAGTTTCTGTTAGTCTTGTCTACACATTTAATCGTTTGCTCATAGTTCGACGACCTGAGTGACATTGGAATCATTGTTGCATTTCTATGTGCTTATTATATGCCATGGATTACGCTTTCTTACTGAGTTACACTTGACTTGTAAACCATTTGTCCAATGCTCCAAGCTCAAGACTTGTTTTGATAGCTCAATGAAGACTTGCTGTTCACTTTGGCAACCTCTTATAGATTTGTTTTCTGCAGAGTATATTCTTCAGTTGTTTTCGCCAGATGTGACCTTTAGCTTCAGCTGAAATTCCTTTGCTATATATACCAATTGAGGTGAAAAACAATGGTGAAGGATTGAAGAACTGTTCACCTCTTCATCAGTATGATTTGTGTGTCAGTCTTTAAAGGGTGCTTGGCATGTGTGCTTGCAATGGCTATGCTTTCAATGACATTCTTACCTACAGCTTTGTTTCTGATTTCACCATGTTTTGTTTGACTAGCAATTGGACACGGAGGGAAGAGGCGGACTTCTATCGAGTTGTATCGACGTTTGGAGTGGAACGAGACTGCGCAACGGGGCAGTTCATCTGGGATAATTTCCGCAATCTTGGTCGGCTGGAAAGAAAACTGGATGACACTCTGACGGAATATTTTAAGGCTTTCTATCACATGTGCATGAAGGTCTGCGATCGTTTTCGTTCAGAGGAAGAAGGTAATTTTTGACTATTTTGTGAGATTTTGTTAACTATTCTGTGATATTTTGTTACTGTTTTGCTCTGGTTATCTGTAATTTGAATCTTTGAGGTGGCGGAATTGGTGCAATATGTTACGTTTGGGTATCTACTGCTTACTGGTTTTTAATTAATTATTTGCCATGCATGGATGAGTGGGATATCTTTAGAGGTTCTGCTATTTTGTTTTTGAATGCAGTAACTGAATTTATTGCATCAGAGATTTGATAGTGTGGTATCATATTCGTGACCATAAACAGAACTCCAAGTACGTTAATAACTTTCTGCTGAGTACGTTACAGTTTTTCTACTGAGTAGGTCACAGTTTTTTACTGAGTAGGTCACAGTCTTTCTACTGATTAGGTTACAGTTTTTCTACTGAGTAGGTCACAGTTTTTCTACTGAGTAGGTTACAGTTTTTCTACTGAGTAGGTCACAGTTTTTCTACTGAGTAGGTTACAGTTTTTCTACTGAGTAGGTCACAGTTTTTCTACTGAGTAGGTTACAGTCTTTCTACTGATTAGGTTACAGTTTTTCTACTGAGTAGGTCACAGTTTTTCTACTGAGCAAGTTAAAATATCTATAGCTATCAGTATTTTCTACTTTAGTGTGGTGAAAATAATTTCAAGCATTTTGCATATCACTTAGTAAAGGTTATGACATACCGGTTCTCGTTCTCTCTTGTTTGTTATTTAAATTGCATCGTACTGTGTGTTGTTTTTGTGATCAGCGCGACCTCCAAATGGATTGTACGTTATGCCAATAACTGCTGAGCGAGCAAACCGATGCCTTGCTCGAATCGATTTGCTCAGCAAGATTCGTGAGCAGATCCTGTGGCATCCGCGCTTGGATGAGCGGCTGTCGCTATGCCAACCGAGTTCATATTTTCCAGACTGGTGGATATGTGGATTGCATGACAAGGATCTCCTTGTGGGAGCCGCCAAGTTAGTCATCAACATTCTGTTTCCAACTTTTATTTATTGTGGCTGCATTATAAGAAGGCTGCAGATTGTTGTTATAGATTTATTTGTAACAAAAATAAGAGTATTTCCCTGACACATCCAAGAGGACATCCTCATCTGCAAAATTTTTCACCACTGCTAAACACCATTATGTGTTATGTTGTCGCTTGACATGTTTAATATTATGGTGACTCTGTAAAAACCTGTATTTTTTTACATGCAACCACCAATTACTACATAAAAGTTAAAGCTGCTGCTTGCAGTCCGATCTATCACATTGCACAGAATATGTGGCATTAATATTGTTCTGTGTAGCCGTAAGCAACATTACGTACTGATTTTGCTTGTTTTAGGCATGGCGTTTCTCGAACCGATGACTACATTCTGAAGGATCCTCACTTGTCTTTCTACAAATACGACAAGATGCATGCTGATCAGAACGTCAAGGATGAAGTCGTTGGAAACGCTGTCAGTGGTAAGCGGAAGAACATGATTAACTCGTTTAACTCTCTCTCTCTTCCATGGCTTTACTTTCAGTATGCTTGGTAAATTGTCTATTAGGCCAAAACAGTTCAGTGTGGAGGAATTTCTGTTATGAAAGTGTCAGTAGTAGCCATTAGTAAAGAGTACTGAAGATTTTGACTTAGTAATGCCTTGCATTAAAAATTCTGTAGTACTGCATGCGAAATTCTATCTATGTTGTTTAGAGTCATGTCCGAGCTCTCCTCGGGTGTTTGGCAGCTCAGAAACAGCCGACGGTTCACAGAAAACTGAGACTGGGATCAAAGTGGATAAACGGGATATTAAGGAAGAAGGAGATAAAGCAAACGAAGGATTTCACGATGCTCTGCATAAGTTGGAGAAGGATGACAAACCAGTTGCAGAGTCACTGAAGAAGGCAGCCAGCGACTCTGCTTTGCTGAATGACGCTGAAAGAGGAGACACGTCGTCGTCAGTCGTGGAAGATGTGAAGGATGAGTTGGATGCCAGGGGACCGGACAATGGCGCCACAGACTCACCAAAACATCCGGTCAGTCTACTGAACTTCTTATGATGTGCTTTCTTAAAGACACCTGAGAGCAGCATTTAATTTGAAAATATTCTTCTCTTTGAGAAATATCCATATAATTTCTTTGAAGTGGTTCTGTACAAGTCAAGAAGTATAAAATGAAAATATTGAATTTTCTGCATTGTGGCTTAAAATCCATGACTTCTGTGGCTTAAGAACTTCATTAGTTTATTTAGTTTAATTTATTTAAAGAAGTTCATTATTTTAATTAGTTTCATTAATTCATTTTATTTAATTATACGTGAGTTTAATTAATGAAGAAGAATGTCAGTGTGTAAAATGAGTAAGTTGTGTATCGTATTGTTATTCATTGTGTATTGTATTGTTATTCGTTGTGTATTGTATTGTTATTCGTTGTGTATTGTGTTCTTTGGTTTTTTCACGCAGGGCGTGAATGACGATGAAGAAGGTGGTCTGGCTTGCGTCAGGCGTTTCAATAATCAATGGCCAAAGGTGAGCATTGAGTAATCGCTTTCTTTTAAGATCATGAGCGTCGTATTTAGATGAGAAGGAGGAAGATTTTTTCTGCACATGAAACTGGAAAGATGACGAAAACTATTTCGAGTGATGCCGTTGTTGTGTTATGGTTTGTGTTGCAGGATCGGATAATTTTCCATCGTTTGGAGAACATCTGCTACTGCGTTGAGATGGGACGATGGAAAGTGAGTCAGCGTCACCATGCCAACAACAGCCAGCAGCTGCAGGCCATGGACTCGAGCTGTACTACACCAAATGCAGGAATGTCTTTGCCAGGCACTCCGGTTGGAGGAGGTCACGACTACACAATTGTGCCAGATGAACAGGTTCGTCGTTATTCACGCAGATCCTGTTTTTGCTTTGATCATTCTTGTTCGGTTCTTAAAACATGCATTATTGGTTCAAAAAATTTGTCACCTGCTCATACAGAGAAGGTGAGAGGGGAGAATATGTGTTCAGGCAACTTTAGTCGTGTGGTCATGCAGTATTTTGAAACATGCATTCATACCTGGAACTCAAGGGTATTGTTAGTTATGGGACATTAACTTACATTTAAGCTTCTTTGGCAAGTTGTGGTATTTTTCACTCCCAATAAGTTAAATCCAGTGTAGGAGGTTTCGTTGGAAAGATATTTAAACTTCTTTTTCAGCTTCATTAATTAATCCCTGAATTGGCAAAGATGAAATTTAACATCAGATAGGCAGTTTTGCTTGACATGGTCAAGTTACTGCTGAATGGAGCTAATAAAATTTGTAATATTTCTCCAGATGATGTATCACACACACACCTGGTCAGGTTCATGCTGTGATATGGAAGAGTAATGTCATAATGGCCATGACAATTTTGCAACATGTATAATTGTATATTTATTTGGGTTTGTCAGCATTTGTCCGTAGTAACTCATTGTTTTCTGATGTAGGTCGATAGTTTTAAGTTTAAACTTCAGAAGAGACGACGTCGCAGGACGAAGGCGGAAATTGAAGCAGGTTTCGGTAAGTTTTTATAGCTTATTCTGTTTTAATAGCTATAATTTAATTTTTGTAATTGTAGCCATTTGCTTGCTGTTACTCTGTGAAAGCAGGATGCTTCTTTTGGCTTGGGGGTGTGATAGCAATGATGTAGTGGTTGGATATTGCCTATTGGTGGTTGTAAGTCAAGGATACTTTTATATTTTGGACAGATTGGCGATTTTCTGGAGATGGAGATTAATACAAGACACATTATTCGTGGATCAAAATTTGTTTAAACCTTTAACACCAAAAGTATATTTAATACGATGTATCAGAAAGCTTATGCAGCAGGTGCAGCTCGTCATTGAAGGATGAAGGAAGGCGTAAAACAGGATAGATTGATAATGTTTGTTGTGCACCATATGATCGTTTGACCAGGTATTGAAAGGCAGAACTCATAATGCAATTTTCATTTCTTACTTTACTCGTGAGTAATAACAGAAGTCTGTGAGTAGAATTGTTGTTCGTTGTGACGCGTATCCTTGTATCAAGTACAGGTGCAGACAGGTCAAGATCAATAACATCTAGTTTGTAGACTTTATTCTATTGATTCCATGGATGAAACAGAGATTATCTGTTGTTTTGTCTTTGCAGGTGATGACAAACAGCTTGAAGAAGATGCAGACATGAAACATGTATGTACTTGATGTTCTTCGTCAGAATAGTTTCATTTCGCCATGCTGGGTTTGGGAGCGCCTCTGAGTAGTCCCTTGAAGAGGTGCTATACAGATTCATTTAATGAATAAATGAATGGATCTGGATTTTTCTTCACAGCATCAAAAATAATCTCATGACATCATCCTCGACTGAGAACTTCTTGGCCAACACTTTGTTGCTCTCTGTCGCATTCAGTTGTTGTGATATCTTCACTTAAATTGTAAACACTTGCTACGAGTGCGGCTGAAAGATCCTTGGAAACATAAATTATCCATATAATTACGTATTAATTTTAATTATTATTGTTTTAATTATTATTGTTTATAAGTTTATTGTTTATAAGTTTTTGTAAATGAAGTGGATTATTGAAAAAAGATTTCTAAGCTAGATGTACAGACTTGTTACTGTAAGCAGTGAAATATTGTTTGAAATGTTTTGTGACATGCAAGAGTGACATGCAAGAGTTTGTATGCACCTAATACTGAGTTATAAATTTCAAGAAATGTTTGTTTAAAATCGGCATGTAAATTTCAAAGATTTTTGTTTTTAAAATGTGTGCTGCTTAATCAGTCGCTAATGATTTGTGTGTGTATATGCTACTGCTGCTGCTGCAGGAAGTCGTCAGTTCGTCTGCGTATGTGAAGAAGAAGCGAAGTCGAAAGATGCCGAGTCTCGACTTGATATACGATGGCGCTGACATTGATCCCGACGCTCATGTGTCAGTTGTCAATCAGTTGGACGGCAGTCGACTGTCGGGTGATGAGGCGCCGATACAGCGCGAGTTGAGCGCATGGTTGGATGAACATCCAGATTACGTCGTTGAGAAACAGCTGATCGAAAAGAATCTCCATTCAGAGGTCAGACGTCTGATCCAGATGATGTATGCGTGTTTGCTTTTGAAAATTGGTATTGTGACCTCTTAGCAACCACACAAAAGCTGCAGACTAGAAATATAGGTTGATTGGTTGAAATGTAGTACTTTGTGAACTGTGGGTGTGATCCTTTAATGAATTCTTTGCTTAAGTGGGCTGCCAGTAGCAATGAATAATGAATATAATATGGACATAGTATGCCAGTGTTTAGGATCTTTGCCTATTGCAAGAGAGTCTTGAATCATTTCTGATTATGCAGATTTCCCACAGTTCAATGCTAATGAGTCTGCAAGAAACTGAGGCATTTTTTGCCAGTGGAATTATTACAGTTTGAGGCAAAGGAGGAAAGAGGCGTGACTCTAGGAACTTACCAGTTGTTAAATTCATCTGATCAGCATTATAGCCGATGATGATTATGAAATTAAATGGATGAAAGTTAATTAATGATTGGTCCGTCCTCCTTTCGTTGTTATGTTCAGGCGCCAATGCAGCGGCAGAATCGTCGTCCGCGTCTTGACCCGTCCAAACTTCTTCTCGACGACCTGACTGGCGATGAGAATGTTGCTGTTGTCAACCGCAACACTGGCAAACGCATTACTGGAGTGAAGGCACCTACTCTGCGCCATCTCGGTCCATGGCTTGTTCGAAATCCAGGCTTTGACATTGACCCAAAATGGGCGCACATCGTTCGACAAATGGTAAGTTGAAATGTCCAGTCGTAAGGATTATAATATCATAATGTGCCATGCATTTGCTTTATTTTTAACTTGAAAATGTGAGGCATTCACTGCTGCAGAATGTTTTTCTGCAGAGCTAGTGTGTGTTGAAACTGCAAGTTGTTGTGCAGTTACACTTCATAGCATTTTTAATTGCACATCAGATTTGAACAACTACAAATTTGAACAGGAATGTGTATATTTGTTTATATGCTCACATGTGCAGAAGTTTAGCTTTATGCTTTAAGTTCGCATCTCTTGTTCATTTGAATGCTTTGGTTATACTTTTGTCTAATAAAGTACATAACAATTTTTTTTGGTGCTAGACTGCATTGAAATGTTTTTTGAAAGTCTAAATGGATACATGTATTGTCACCTTTTGGAAGAATAACCAAAGAACCAATAATTTAACATTCAGTCATATGCTCTGATCCCTTTCTAGAAACTCCCTTTCAGTCATTCCTCTCTCATCTTAAGACAGTTATTTGGCCGTGCTGGGGGTTGGGAGCATCTCTGTGTAGTCCCCTTGAAGCGTGGGAATCAAACTTTGGGACGAAGCTAAAAGCGTCGGACGTTGTGGAGATGGACATTGCAATGGCTTCACAGGAGACCCTTGATGAATCGCTAATCGCTATGCAAATTCTCTTAATGTTTGATGAATGAATGTCTTTACACTTGTAGTTTAGCCAACACGCTCACATGGCTCAGTCATTTGGCTTTTTTCCATACACAAGCCCTGCAGATATGCCAGAACTTCAAAGTTGTTTTTTATTTAGTCAATTGACTGCTGTATTGTGTTTGCTAAAACATTATTATTTTATACTTTAATTGAAAAAGTGTTTTATTTTGTTATTAGGGAAGCCTTCCTGAAGAACTGTCAAGCCGAATTGCGGCGCATTCTGGAAACAGTTCGCAAGCAAAGTCTGTTGCAATGCCTGCGAATATGAGCAACGAAGAGCTGTATAAGACTTTGTACATGGCACGTCTGGCAGCGATGGCCGAGAGTCAGCAGCAGCAGAGAGTTGTCAGCTACTCACCTGTTAAGGGTCTGGCAGCAGTCGATGCAAACAGAGCAATGTACGCAGCCAGCATGGCTGGCCTGGGACTGTTGCCTGGCAGCAGTCACCATGACGACGACGATTCATCAAGCGAAAGTCACGACTCCTCTTCTCCAAAGCCTTCAACGAGTGCTTACCTTATACCATCTTCTTCGTTTCATCACGAAGGCGAAGAGGAGGAGGAGGAAGGAGAGGTGCCTTTTTCGTTCATGTGCGACCCGGGTATCTACAGCACACCTGGTGTACATGGAGCGAGGAGGAGGCCCCCGGGGGTTGCTCATCCGAGAAGACACCAGCAGCATCAGCAGCCACCTATGGCGACGTCGTTCCACTTAGAACAGCTCCAGAATAACCCAGCAAATTTGGCTGACACCGACTCGGAGCCAGGGAACAGTTTGGAATTGGGCGAAGTGACCGAGGACTTTAGATTTGACGACGGACTTGCGTTAGGTTCTTCTTCCGCCGGTTCTAGGCTGAGACTAGCGTCGTCTCCAGGCGGCATCCATTCTCTTGGTCATTACGTGCAGCCCACCAGCAGCGGCGCAATGCTGAACCAGGGTGCAGCATCGTGGGAATCAAACTTTGGGACGAGACTAAAAGCGTCGGACGTTGTGGAGATGGATGATGACATGGCAATGGCTTCACACGACTTGACGCTTGAAGATGAATCGTCAGATTCCAGCGACGACGATGAATTTGTTGACGACTAATTATAATCCAAGCTTTAGGCAAAGTATCGGTTCCGTGAATTTGTAACTGATGATGACAATGATGATGATTTTTGTCCATGATCTGCTCTAGAATTCTTTTACTCGTAACCGTGGCTGCTGAATTGGAAATGCTGTTTTCCTGCCTTAATCCCGTCAACAAACCATCTTGTTAGTTCGATTGCGTTCTGAATATCTCGACTCGTATTTATTTTCTATGCCGACGCTAGCGATTGTTTTGCGCGTTTGATCTGTGGTGTGGCGTTGGATGATGATGTGTAGACATGACGACCTCTGATGACCTTTCTCTACTCTTTCGTTCTTAACTCGACCAGACTCGCGGCGATGTACATTACGAGTCAACTAACGCAACATGTTTTGCATGATGAAATATTTTTTATGGACAGTTGGGTGGCATGAAAAACCACTGATATGAACTGAATAATGATTTGAAGAATTAATTATCAACCAATATTATTAGCCGAAAACTAACTTATACGGTCCTTCAGAGAAAGGAGATCTAACGAACTTCTGTTGTATAATTTCTGTTAGAAAGATAACTTGCAAACCCATTCTATGCAGTCACGCCTTTTCTAAGGAATCAAAACAAAACATTCATGCACTTGTTAATTTTAAGGTTATGGAATGTATATATATATATCGAGGCATTTACGCCAGATGTTCTTAATGACTTACTTCCTTTTAGCACAGTTGGGGTCATGGAACCCAAAATTAGGTTTCCTATAGAAAAATAAAATTCATTATGACATGGCTTTAAGGTGATTCTTGATGTGACTTAATGATTGAATTTCTGGTGTATGTAGAACAGTGTGACTCTTCAAGACTGCAACTTGAAACTTTATGTAACCTGTATGTCTTACTATGCTTAATTTTTGATTGATTGACAATTTCCCATGATGGTATTGTTGTGTAGCCAATATTGCAATCGAAATATTGTTGGTGTGTTTTAATACTGTTGCTATAGTTTTCTGTTAAGGTTTAACTCAATGGATGGGGACCATAGTTACTGCTTGGAAAAAAAGGTAAAATGGATAATACACACTGACACGGCTAAGTGTGTGTAGGTAAAGTTTGTAAATTGAATATAATTTGCATTGGAAGAACAGCAGAGGCTATGGATCAGTGGCTGTGTAGGCCTGCGTCATGTGCCGGTAGTTGTTAGCCATTGTGAACTTGGATTCATGACTCTCAGTCATTGGACAACTAAGAAGTCAGATATAAACATATGTTGAAAAGCTCATAATTATAGCTGATTTGGACATTTGGTGATTGCAGTATATTCTTCCATTAGCAATGTTTTACATGAGGAAATTCTTCACACTTTCGTGAATATATTCAATAAAAACAGAAGCTCTATACGATAATACATGTACATTGACAGAGCTTCTCCATAGAAGGTAAGAGCACAAGTGTGGGGTGCGGTGGTGTAGTGGTGGCGTCGTTGCCTTGAAGCCGGAAGGTTTGAGGTTCGAATCCACCTCGCCGTGTAAGGACCTTGGGCAAGTCGTTCACTTACAATTGCTCAGCGCTTCGGCATGAAATTCCGATGCAGTGTCCGCTCTGCATTCGGGAGCGCCTCTGAGTAGGGAGAGCTTCAAGGGGCGCTATAACAAGTGCACATACAAACATACAAAGTGAATTTGATGTGAATACTTGTTGCAGTTGATAATAATTATGCCATAACCAGTTTCATATATAGCACAGTTTTAAAGTACTACGGGTTCTGAATTGTTTGCGTTGAACGTTAAGAATCGCATTGTCAGTATTAAATCATGAAATGTTTGCGGGACGAAGGCTGATACGGCAGATGAAAGTTGTTGGTGATAGACCAGAAAAACATGCATTTGTATGACTGTTTCATCTAAGTGGTCAAGACTATGTTAGCAATAAGGGACAAAGAAAGCTTTTAATGATGTCAAAACTGCAAACAGATCTGGTGTAATGCATCATAGAAGTAGCTTGCTACTGACGATAGTACTGTTATAAATTATTGCAATTGCTAGTGTCAAGTATACTGCTTTTAGGCTTACAGTATGTGTTAACTGCATTTGCAGTTTCAAGTGGACAGGCAGTTTTATCAGTTATGTATGGAAGTTCAAAATGGGAGTAAAATGTAGCAGGGATACCTGTGTCCATTTCAAACATGTGCCCAACACACATTTAATACTACATGAATCAATAAAAGATTCCAACAATGGAACGCAGATCAATATGTTTATTAGCAACTTAGGCAGAAATTGCCAGCAGAATTTTTACATACAGATCTATATTAATTGATAAATCCAGTTGAAAGGAAACTACTGTACTCTCTTACCATTTCAACCACTTGTGTAATGCCTTTTTACATTTTTAATGTGCTATTTGGTGTACAATGCTATTAATAAAGTTACCACAAAGATACCAAAATACAGAAAGATATATATAGCACCACAAGGAAGGAAACATGATATCAAATGCATTTCTATGCCATAGAAATGATGATAACTGTTCAAGAATTTTCACTGTTGATGTTCCTGGCATCTAAGGAGATGCTGTAAGATGTCATCGAACTTATTTTAATTAAAGTGTCTGATAGAAACAATACGATAACTATTCATTAGCTTTGTCACAAATAATTGAGCAACTATCGACTGTATACGACCATTATCAACTTTACACAGCTGCTGCTAAGCAATGGTGTCTCAAGCAGGTGAACTTGTCAACTATCCTCGGACATAGACGTTGGTGACCAGTTCAATGTTATTCCATTTTTCAACTGGCTCAGGGCAGCTGCAATATCCGGTTCCACGTTGAACCCTGGAATGGTCATTGTCAGTGAGTAAGAATCAGAATGTCCCAAAATGTGGGTTTGCATACCTCTAACACTTCCCCCCCCCCCCCCCCCCAATAGTCCTACATATTATAATAAGTTTTAATAAGTATGATAGTGTCATACATTGTAAGAGTAAATAATATATAATAGTAGGCCCAAATAATGTCACCCTGTAGGCTATTATAGCAGTTCATATAATATTATAATGTTAACAGCAACTCAGAGATACAAGGTTGCGAGAGAACTAATTATTATAATCTCAATCTCCAAATTTCTAAAGCACAACTTGAAAACCAAGCGCAGGGTGCCATAAGTTTATTCACGAGCGCTAACCACCTAGCCTATAGGCTACATGTAGCCTATGTGGAATAGGAAGTGATCGAGGTAGCCTAGTTATAGGATAGGTTACACATGCGAATGATATTGCAAATGCTAATAATAATCACAAATCAATTAGATAAACGACAAACAGACATGAAAACTCTCAGCTATATTATAGGTCTAAATGGTCAGAAGAAACACTAATAGAGGTCACTGCATGAAGCAGCTATAATATAGGCGATCTCCTTCGAAGTTCGACCATACCTCTCGACTAGAGCTTGACATGGAGGCTAGCAAAAATTATCCAACAGCCCTGCTGGTTCTGGCAGACATTAATTTTGAGGCTGGTAGGCCTATGTGGCTGCAACGTATAGGCCTATAGGCTATAGCTACTAAACATATCGTTTGAAGATTACAGGTAGGCCTACAGGTTATACGAAAATAAATACGGCCCACTATAGCACGACACGCAGGTCGGCTTTACTGCAGTGTGTTCGATAGCTTAACACTATAGCCTAAGTGCTGGATCACTCCTGGTCGGCCAAAAGCCAGAAGTGGGAAGCGCTATATATCTTATTTTCAGCAGAACCCGAGTCAAACAACACAACAGCAAAGCGCCAATGGCAGCTAACAGAAACTTTTATAATTTACTTATTCTCACAAAAAGCCTAGTTTTTGCGTAGACTCCACGATCTTTGGACTAAGTAGGCCTAATTACCAAAGATATATTATTACTTTTGTGAGAAACAGAAAAATATACGTAGGTTTATTATGGAGAGATGAAAATGACCATAACATTATAAAAATCAGGGTTTACATGACTTGTATCCATTTTTTTTATTAAGGGCACCTCTAAGTGAACTCCAAGGCAATAAAATAAAAAGTGAAAAAAACTTCAGACATTTCAATTCAGACATTTCAATTCAGACATTTCTGTCTGTGCTACGTAATGGTCGAGAAGTGGAAGCTGATCATCCCGTGTTTATTCATTGTCGTATAAATAATTATTATGTTCGTGAAGCGGTCAAAATGGGAGTGCACGTTTTTGGTTTATAAGCAATTCTTTCTTGTTTACAGTTAATTGTAAACGATGTTTTGAAAGTGAGTTACGTGTTAAGTTTGCGAGAAGGTTTTAAAATGCCGAACAGGTAACTTTGAAACATCCGGCGTTTGCTATTCTTAGATTTACTTAATTATCAAGGACCCAGTATCGATTCCTTTAATTATTTAGAGGAGGGGGGGGGTGTGCTGTGGGGGTATGTAGATCAAGGTTTCAATGTGTAGCATGACTTGCTAATTAAGCCTGTGACAGTAACAGTCTAATTAAAAAGGACGTTGATACGGCCTACTTTGCAGCAGTCGTTGAGTGTCCGGCCTGGGCCAGATCCAGTGCACACACGGGTTGTTGTGTATACGTGCGTCAGCGCGTTTGACAGTGTCCGGATTCGTGTGCATGCCTGTCACTGTCTGTTGCAGACGTGACAGATTTTACTAGTAGGACAATAGGCCACACACAACGAATCTTTCTAGAATAATTACTATCAGTGACAGACCTCGTGCGTGTATGTCTAGATGACAGCATGCATTTCACTTTGGCTTGTCTGGTAAAGCCTACGAATTATATAGAATAAGAATGACTATTGTCTTTGATAAATGAGCTAAAAATAAATACAGACGAAACTCACGATGACTCTGCAAAACTAAAGGTCATAAGGAGACCTTGAAATCTTAGCGTCTCTTCATACTTGCAATACAGTATTTTTTCTATAGCATCAGACAAGTTCATTACATGTTAAGTGGCATGCATTTTGCTTAGCACTTAGTCCTTCCTCGCGCTGGTAGTGCATTGGGCGACAGCCTCTCCACGTTCATCTGTTTCGTTTCTGTTGTGGTAGTTTGTTTTACCCGGTAGGGCTGCAAACTCTCCGCGGAACCCTCCTCCTTTACCCGGGCTTGGGACCGGCACAGATTCCATAGGAACCTGAGGCGGAGCATGCATTTTAGTAATGTGATTAAATTGAAATGTCGATATTTTCAGAATGTCTCAGGAAACAACCTGTCCATTTGTAGGGAGGTAGTCTACAGTGGTAGCACCAGTCATTTTTCATAACCAGGGCATGGAAGTAACATACAAGTAACAAGGCTGGGGTAGAGGGCGATTTATGGCGAGCAGGGCAATACAAGTTTATAGGTAACCATAGGTCTATAATGTTGCACTTCCACAATCCCTCTGCGTTACTCATTAATTCATCATTTAATCATTGCAAGAATTTGAATAGCCTCTCTTAAAGGGGACTACTCAGAGGTGCTCCCAAACTCAGCACCGCCAAATAAAGCTGCTTTAAGGTGAGAGGAATGCCAGAGAAGTTCTAGAAAAGGAGTGTGGCATTGAGGGGAGGCCATTCCGGGTCCAGTAATCTTTCACCGAAAAGGTATGATGCTGCCTAGTGGAGGTTCGAGGAAAAGGGAGAGAGAGCAACAGACCTTCTTCAGGAGGCAGTGCAAGTTCCAAGCACTAAGAGTAGGGAACATTGTGGTTGGCTGACCAAGGTTCAGGTGGGTGAAACCCTTCAAGTGTTGACATTCTAAATAGGTTTATCTCTCGGACTATAATGCAAATACTGTTACCCGTATTTTCATCTTGCTTGTGAATTGACCTCTGCTAATGCTGATCTTTTTGTTCCCAGGACCAGGGCTTAAAGTGTGGCAGGGTGGTCATGGATGGCGTCCTGGCACTTATTTTCAAATCTCTATGCCATCCTGCCACTTATGTGGCCAGCACACCTGAAAATGTAAGGGGCGTCCTGGCACTTCTTTTGGAAAGATAAGTGGCGTCCAGGCCCTTTTTTTTTACACTTTTAGCACTGCCCAGGAATAGGCTTGCCCAATATCGGGCATGTGCCGTGGTTGATCCCTCCATTTAGGAGGACCTTCCTTGATCACTGCTGGCTAAACTAATGACTGGTTTTCGCTCATCTATTGGTCATTATTCCACGCAGAAAGTGCTTCTAAATAGTCATTCTGTGAGAAGCGCTAGACAGATCTACTATGTTATACAATACAGCTACAAACTGGTTGAAGTGATTTGGGTGAGCATTGGGATCTTCTAAGAAGAGTTTTATTGGAATGCCTGTGTTACCAGGGTTCCATTGCAAGGTGAATGGTGGGAACGCAAGCACAGAACTTTGAGAGTTCTAAGTGGAACTGCTGTTCCCACCAACTTTAAATGCTGGCTAGATAGGCCCCCCAGAAATTTGCGCCAAGAAACTGAAAAAATTGCGCACCAAAAACCAGAAATTTGCGCCAATTTTGTGCAAGTTAAAAAATTATAATGTTCGTTATTTTTTTTTCATTGAATCAGTGTACCAAAGTATCTAACAGTGTTTTTGTCATTTATTGTAAAGCTTTGGCATTCTATAAATTAGAAAATCAAGCAAAAAATGCAGTTATAAAGTTTCTATAACCATGAGATTAATGTATTCAGACGATTGCAAAGGAATTTTAATCTTGCAAAATTTTCGCCCACCGAAATCTACGCTAATTACAAATAGGCCTAGCCTACAACTTCAAGATGGTATTAATTATAATCATACGCCTATATTATAATAAATCACCAAGTTATAAAACGTGTTGAATAGTAGCCTTCCGTCTTCGTGTGCACGCCGATGCCTATATAGATTAAATGCGTTCGTTCTGTCATAAGCTGAGACAGCACGCGACGCTGCCGTGTGTTCGCTTTGAGAAACTTCGTCTAACATATTTTATTGGGTAAACACGCACACTGCGTGCCCGTACTCCAAATAATATGGCTGCCAACGAATGCAATAAAATTAGAGCGCGACCTATCGACGACATTGTTCATCAATTCAGCTTCAATTTCATCAGAATGACTGCACTAACCCTAAAACTAACCCTAACCGACCCTCACGACGCCTTGTGTGGCCGTGAAGTTCAGGAATTTTTTAAACTTTAAGTTTTGTGCATTACTACTAAAAATAACGATCTTTAACTAAAAATTCCGATATAATTTCGTCCCATACGGCGGAATCCATTTTGATTATCGCCCATCGATTTCGTTGCTATGTTGAACTGCCGCGCGCAGAAGTGATTTTTAAGTCAATCAAAGCCCAATTTAGATAAATTAGCAAGATTTTGTCAAAAATTGCGGCAAAATCGCGCGGATTGGCAATTTTTTCGCTGTTGCGGGAAACCTGAAAATTTGCGGAAAATTTGCGCTGCGCAAGATCTCGAATTTCTGGGGCCCTAGCTAGAAAGTATTCCACAACTTTGTCCACATGGTCATTCCATCTCAATTGAACACATTTTTCAGAGAGTTTCAGGTCGATTATTTCACATGCCATGTTATTGACTCCATTATAAACTCGCGAATGCAGAAAACAATGCCACAAATGAAATTGAGGTATTTCATGAACAAGAAGAGACACCTTCATAATTTTTGGCGAACTTTGAGTATCTGGGTTGCCCTTTCTGATGATACAAATTTCGTTGCTCCAGGGCTGTTTGTAACCCAGCGTTGCTGCTACCATTTATTTTTTGCAATTAGCTTGTTTTCACGGCAACCATTAAGCTTATAGTCGATACAAATGCATGAATCGTCTCTTATAATTTTTGAAAATCATTTTCAGAAATGAATTCGATTATTATTTGTAAACAGTAGAAACCGATTGTTGTGTGCTTTTAAAATGAGATTGGGATTAGGTTCCGGGTGCAAGTCTGCATAATCATAAAAATTATGTACTGCGTTGAACTGAGTTATGCAGATGCGTGGGCAGGTAGGCTGAACTCCATAATGAAAATAATCCAAACAGTTATTTACCATTATGACCAGTTCAAAAGAATGTCTCATTTTGGGCTTGAGCTTATGCGTGACAGTGCATCACCTGCTCAAACCCCATGCCCCAAAGTGCATTGATCACGGACCTTGACTGAGGCTGACTCAAGATTGCTGTTATGTAATGTGGCAGACCCATCCCCCAACTGCACAGCAGGAGTCTTTAATGTTATTCAGTCTACAACAGGAAGCCACTGTGGCGGTGTTTGTGACACATACTCTGATGTATGGGATTGTTTCCGCTAAATATTTACAGCAATTCAGAGCAGCTGAATTATTGGCGATGGACGAGCGCTAGTTACAGCAGCAGCAGCAGCAGTAATGCTGTGGAAGAGGCGCTACTACCGGCGCTGATTGGTTGCATGCCTGCCACACTATGATTGGCTTCAGTTGATTGGTGCTGCTTAGTAAGTCTGACGTATTTGCATCAGTATCAGTCCAGTTTGAAGCCAATTTAGGAGATGGGAAAATATGTTCAGGAAAAGAATGAGTTTTCAGTTGGGCTTTAGGTACGGTACAGTTAGACTCAGAAAGAGGATTTTAAAAATTCTATTTGTCGTTTTAACAATTTTCTAACAAAATGTCATTTTGCACTTTCTCATTTTGTTAGAAAACAGGTCGACGGCTAAATTTATTTTTTGCTCAATTTGCAAATCCAATTGTCTGCCATTGCATCTGTTGCATGGATCAACATCGCGAAAGGTTTATTGCTGATTTGAGAGATTATGATGAGAGTAGGAATATTAAGAGTAGGAACACGAAAGAGTAGGAATATTAAGAGTAGGAATACGAAAGAGTAGGAATATTAAGAGTAGGAATACGAAAGAGTAGGAATATTAAGAGTAGGAATACTAAAGAGTTGGAATATTAGGAGTAGGAATAGCAAAGTGGTGCACTTTCAAATAAGTGAAACATGCAGATTTATTTTGATGTTTTGAGTTTTATAGGTGCATGATCGTAAATCAATCATACATCAATTGATGTAAATTGCAGGCTGTCTGGTCTCTGTTCTGTTAGTAGTTAATTAAGATAACTGTACACTGTAACAAGTTGCAGTCTGTCAACCAGATTGTTGAGTAAACAAAAATTATTTATTATTATTGCTTAGGTTTGAAATGAAAAAACAAATAACAGAATGATTAAATCAAAGTAGATTAGCATGTCATGAAACTTTGCACTGGTTTCTTTGCATGTGGTTGATTACAGTGAAGAGGTTATACTTGTACATCAGAGTTTTCAAGCAGTTACTATCATCATCGAGAATCAAATATATTATAGTACTTTGAGGTTCTGTCACCATTAGTATTAAGGCACTTGACATGAATGAAACGGCAATGGAAATTTACCAAGTGTTCTTGGCAGCTTGCCAACCGTTTCTCATCCGTGCTCCTCTAAGTTTGTCTAGCCAATGGGAATACAAATGAGAACTGGCCGCCGCCGCCGCTGCTCAGCTATTGATCCAACAGAAGCCAAAGAATTGTTAAGTAGGCAAGCTGCAGCCAACCAACCAGCAATTGAAGCCTGCAATTTACCCGCCAGCAAGGTAGGAATTTAAGATCACCGTTTAGGAAGACTATTACTGCATTAACATAAACTTTCCAACACTTTTATAATGACATATTCTGTAGTGTAACTTTATCATTTTCTGTTTAAAGAAATTGATTGATGTCTTATATATGTGTAATGTAATGTTATTACAAAGTGCACTACTTTTATTTTTATGGTTTTGTAAGTCATTTAGTTTTTTGTTATTAGGCCTATATAGATTTCACTTTTTTTTATTTAACTGAAAGAGCATTATGTATTTTCTTAAATCTAATAGGAGAAGAGAAATAATTAATGTCAAAACTAAGGATTTAAAGAGGATTGATACAAATAGCATGAAAAGTAGATAGAACTAAATTAATTATTTGAGTTATTTAAATTTGCAAATTTATCAGCTTTCAGTCAACTTCGCTTTATGAAATTTTATAAGCGCAAAAATTATTTTGCTTTGATGACGAGTCATTTTTACATTAGATGTTGAGTTAATATAATAGACAGAGACAGAGTTCTCTATTAAAGAAAAGTGAAAAAATTTGCATGTTACAGCAAAACTATGAACAAGCTGGATAGAGATAGCTTTTAATGCATGAACAATCAATATATTATGTGCAGTGGTATCTGTCACACACCTACTGGGACTGCTATTGTTATTATTATTATTATTATTATTATTATTATTATTATTATTATTATAAATTCACCATTTATTGAAAAAACCACTCAAGCCGAAATTATTATTATTATTATTATTATTATTATTATTATTTTAACACAATCATTTGCTAAAAGACCTCAAGCTTAAAACCAGACTGAAAACAGAAAAGTGTTCAAGCATAGAGTACGCTGTTCTCATCCCCGGTTAGTGGTGCATTATTATTATTATTATTATTATTATTATTATTATTATTATTATTATTATTATTATTATTGGTGCATTATTATTATTATTATTATTATTATGCCATGAGGTACTTCATTCCTCAGGCTTTAGAAATTATAGAAGCAAAGTATCGGGAACTGCTATACGTCATACATGTTGGGCGTTGGTCTTTTGAAAGAGCCTCTACATGCAACTGGTTTTAAGTGCTGTATTGTGACTGAGACCTTATGTGTTTATTGTTAATATTATTCATTTTATTATTGTTATTACTATTTTTATCTTATCTTATTATCATCATTATTATTGTGAGATGCATATATATAATTATTTAAATGTTTTAATTCAATAAAGTAAATATAATTTTGGAAGAGTAGAGCAACAAATATCAATGTAAAAGTATTGAATTCTTGTCCAATTGCGCCATTGACTTGTTGAGTGTGGGGGAAATTTGGAACTACCCACTTAAGTCAATTGAAAGTGACTGACTTCTGAGAAAGCTCCTGGCTGGCAGGCTGCCAGCAGTCTCGACCTTGTGCGTCCCTCTAGTTATCTGAGTTGTCTAGGTCTCATTCAGTGGCGGCGTGTGTCTAGAATTAGTCCATCACAGAAAGGAGGAGGAGAAGCAATGTTCTTACAGTGGGTCGTTGCACGTACAGAAAGGCGGTGAGTAGAGTGAAGGACTGAAGGTCTTTCTGGAGCAGCATGGATGCTGATGGTACTACGGCCACAGGCAGTTGATCATCCCTGGCTGCTGCTGTTGCTGCTGTTTCTTTTGATTGTGGGTCAGCAGGCAACACCTGGTCTCCGTGTGATCTGTGCACTTTTTGTGGCTGCTCCCTCGTGAGCTGCTGATGGTGGAGGTGGTGCTGCTATGTGGTCCATTTCTATCCGTCTAGACATTGAGCAGGTCTCGCTTTCTGCTCGTGGGATTCTTTCGGTTTTTATATCTTTCTGGATTCAAAGTACAGCTCGCTGTCCAACGGGCATTTTGCTTTTTGACAATCATCTCTTGTTTTGGTTGTTTACTCGAGATAGAATAAGAAAACTTGCAACTTCTGTTTTATTATATTTTGTGCAGTCTTATTGAGTTTTGTCTTTGACAGTTCTCAGAGTCAGTGGACATAGCACGGTAACTTCAGCTTCTGCTGGTAACTTCAGCTTCTGCTGCGGTTCAAGTGACATATTTAGTTACTTAAGTGCAATTTAAAATTTGAATGATTACTTTCGAATTTATTTTTATATGAATAGACAGTTATATATATATATATATATATATATATATATATAATTATATATATACATACACACTTACAATTTCTTATTTAATAGTATTTTATAGTTTTTATAAGCGGTTGTTAATCATGTGGCTGCTTTCGATGATTAATCGTTAGAAACATGTTTTTAATGCCTACCATTAGCAGATTATTAAAAGATGGTTTCTGAAACTCGACTGATTTACATATTTCATTACCCTTATTACTTGCACATAAACTGGTTTATTTACAAAAGCATAAATTTCATGAAATTTGTAGTTGTACTTTAATGAAATGCACACAAACTAATCAGACTTTGCTCATCTGGTGTCCATGTGATCTGTGTGGATATAGGGACTTACATAGGACTCTTGATTCAGCAGAGAGGCTACATGGTAAGCATGTAGCCCGAGCCTGTTATGGGGACTAGAAGCTGTGCCCCACTGCAGATTGGCAGCTCTTTCTCCAAGTGGAAGCTATTCCAGATTTGGTTATTAATCATTTGAAAATGTCCACAGTAGGATCATAGATATAGTACTTATGTTCACAGCAATCCGGAAACATTGACACCTTCCTGTATGCAGTGTTATGTTTTTTACCCGCCCACATGCATATTCTATAATCCCGCGCAAAAACAGTCGAGGTTTAATGATATTGACAAGTGTAATAAAATATCTAGTCCTCCTCCGCTGTTGTCGGGTTGCATCAAAGAAATATTAAGTTGTGTAACTTAAAAAAGTTCGTCTTGTGCTCTGCTTCTCACGGTGGTAGTCTGCTTGTCGGAAAGCTGTTCAGTGACTCATTTGAGGAACAATGGACATGACATTGTTATTGTTGAGGTTTTACCGCCCTCCCACCCATTTCCTCTGTATTCATGCACTGTCAGTAAACCCTCCATAAATTCAAGCATTTTATTTCTTCCCTCCTTGCGTGTATACGTACTAAGCGACTCCTTTATAGAAACTCACTACATGCTGACTCCAGAGTCTTGTCGGTACTTTATCTGACTACATTATATTCCATGGACAGAGACTTGCCTCTGCAGACTGCCCTTTTCCATCATGGGTCATGGACTATCGCACTCTCTTCTGCCAATGTTCACTTTATGTAGTACGCATGCATGCTCATGTACTCACAAATCTCATATTTTTTGAGTGAGAGGATAGAACTCATTTAGGAAATTCCATAGCTTTAATCCAAGCACCAAAGAAGACCAGAGTGCCCAATGCTGTTGAGGTGTGGGGTTAAGAAAGGAGAGTAAAAGGATCTGTTGATGGGTGATGCATTTTGTAGTTCGTCTGCTTTAATTTACTTTGTGAACTATGAGCCAGAGTTTAAATTCTATTCTTTTTACAATGGCCACTGGCCAGCCAGGATGAGGAGTGCAATGTGGGATTGTTGGTGTGATATGCCTATACTACAAGTGGGTTTCTGGTAGAGCTCTGACCACAGGATTTCCAACCAATTCCAGTTTATGTATTCTCCAAATATCAGAACTGAGTTCGAACAGACATGTCATCTAGAGATAATCATCTGGAAACATATCATTGACTAGTGAGAATAAAACTCACAGAGGCTGATTTCATTCTGCAAAAATCCTATATATCGGATTATGTGAAATTGAACGGATTATGTGAAATTGAACGGATTTGCAGATCTGTGGCCCCTGAACATTGTCAAAAATGGATATGGTAGCGATATGTGTCCAAAGTATGACTATGTTCCCATTCAGTTATGATTGATGGGGCACCCAGTTTTAAATCTGTCCCATAGTTTGAAAAATCTGTTTTTCTGTGCATTGACGTCAGCCAACCTATCATGGCTCCTTGCAGCAGCATAAAATATGGGTAATGCTGTACTCAATCATTGGAGACTTAACATAATTGGGTTGGACTCTCTGTTGTACAAGGTGGCTGATGCAAGGCTCCTGAGTTCACTGATCAGTGCTTTCTTTGGTGCTGTCAGTCCTTTAAAGTCTTTCAGAACTAAATTTAAGACACCCTGTTTCAGCTTACTTACCCAAGCCTCATGCATCTGTATCTTGACTCGTTGTTTATCAGACATGACAGATTTGAAGATGACTTCACTAATGGATTTTGACAGGTGGACTCTGGCTTCAGTTTCACTTGAAGATTGGTGTTTTATACATTTTTATGCTTACAAGATGTCATTAAATAGACTAGATTGGACCTCGTTAGTTCTGCATATGAATGGAACAAAGGTCATTTCTTTTAACTGTATCAGCTAAATTTGAATAAATATTATAGAAAGTTTGCTGATCTGATCCAGTTGAACTGGAATAAAATGGATATAAATAAAAGCAATTAGGTCAGGTAAACAGATTTAGTTGTTTGGCAATCGGATGCATCAATCATCTGGTTAAATCTGAGAATGTTGTTATTTAAAGGTCCATGAACCTGCTACACAAACATGTTTTTCATGTTGACCCATCACACCATTTGCAAAATCATGATCTTATTTTAGTTGTCACATAAATTTCATCCTAAGCGTTTTGTTGTTATTTAGAAAGTTAAATTATTGAAGTTGAATTCTCATAGATGCACAGTTATGCCAGATTTTATTCATTTTTTAGTTGAGTGCAACTCTTTTTTTCTTAGTCCAAGACTGATGAAGAATCTTAGATGAAACATCTGTCTTATATGTCACCAGTGATGCACTATTGTATATAAACTAATCGTCTAAAAGTGTTGATGTATATTTCTTTGTCGTAATAAAAACTTTCGAGTGCAACAAGGTAGCGATAAGAACTTTTTGCCGAGCATTCTCCTGCGAATCTCTGGGTTAGCACCCAACTGTTTTCAGCTCGAAATGTCGGTTGCATTCCAGGATTTGATATATGTTGCATATCTTAAATCTGGTTGGAAATGATGTTCGAGTCCCGTGGCAGCGCGTCAATAAGTAATTTTGCACAATGAAGGTTGATCTGGCATCTGATGAAACGGTTAAATGTGCAAAACAAGTTAGAAAACATATACCTGAGTAGTACAGCCCATGCGAAGCCTGAGCTGGACGTCTAGTATGATTGCGAAATGCAGTTTCATGATTACACGAAGCAAGCTGTAGGTCATATGTAGAGTTATCGAAATGTATAATACCATACACTTGAAATTAATCTGGTATGTGCAAAATGTGACATGACAGTAAGCAATCTCTGAGTCTGAGCACTTGAGCATCGCTCACAGGAATGAAGAGCCAGAAACCTACACGGTAGGATATCAGGACAGTGACTTTGCTCTTGCTTATGCAGCAGCTGAACTGGGTGAGGTGGGAGGGGGAAGAATTCACCCCAGACTTGCCTGTATACTAGGTACCTGACAGGGCTAGTTTGGTCTTTTTCAGGGTGAGAGGATCCTCTTTCTGTGATTTATCCTGATGACCAGTACTTGGGTCTTGTTACCGAGATCTAAATACTGGAATCTAGTTGTATGTATATTTAGATCCCTACAGTCTGCTCCCTTCAGAACTTGTGGCATATTTACAACTGCAATAAATCAACCTGCTAAAAACAAAGTTCTGTTTCTGATGCAAGATTCCAAACCAGCTGCCGCAAGTCATGGTTGTCTTCTGTGTTTTAAATAGGCAGCTCAGCTGTGTGTGTGTGTGTGTGTGTGTGGTTTGTGCAGCTCTCTTAATTATTACAGATGAACGTGCACAATATTTATGAATAGTATCGAATTATTTGTATGAAAAAAGACTATTTAATTCAAAATGAAAGTCTGCATTTTTCTTTTTATTTATTTTACTATGGTGCAATATTATGGCATTGTTGTATTTATAGCATCTGTGCTTGCCATGGGTGAGATTATGAATATTGAGATTATGAATATTGAGATTATGAATATTGAGATTTATATGAATATTGAGATTATGAATATTGAGATTATGAATATTGAGATTATGAATATTGAGATTTATATGAATATTGAGATTATGAATATTGAGATTATGAATACTGAGATATTGCCATCAAAAATGCAGAACAACAACGCATTAAAAATAGGTCGTACATAATTTTTTTATTTAGAAAATACAGCATTTTTTTCAACTGATTTGTATCACACTTAAATGTATATAAGAAGTATTATGTATAGGACTACTGCAGACTAGGAGATCCTGCCATTGTTAACAGAGACGTTTGTTAATGTTGTGATCGATGTTTTGTAGGGATGACATTAAATTATACAATGAAAAAGTGATGTGTATCTTAGAACCTACTGAGAATGCTTACATATAACGTAATGCAATCCAGAAAGAAAATGTGATTGATGCAGAAAAGAATTTATAGTATTGGTGATAGTGTAATTGCAGATGAATTGACAGTTCATGCAGAGGGAGATAAAGAGACTAGCAGGATGATGGCATGACATTAAGGCAGAAATAAACTGTTTATTAAAACAAGAGAATTATTGTAGGCCACAAAGTCTTTATGATGATTTCTTATGTCCTGGTATTTTACCGATGGTAAACAGAACAACTCTGACCCAGATATTCTCTCCTCTGCATGGTTTATAGTATGCCAACTAATTAAATGTAGCTTATTATAGAAATATAGCTTATTATAGATATATATATATATATATATATTATATGTCAACTAATTAAATGTAGCTTATTATAGAAATATAGCTTATTATAGATATATATATATATATTATATGTCAACTAATTAAATGTAGCTTATTATAGAAATATATATATATATATATATATATATATATGTCAACTAATTAAATGTAGCTTATTATAGAAACTGTCAGGTAGAGATGATGATGATGATGATGTTTTTTGTTATGTTTCAGATGACAGATGCAGACATGAAGAAGGGAGAAGCTGCTGATGCTGCTGGACCTGCTGCAAAAAAACGTGAATGTTGTATAAACAGCAGAGCCAGATTGAAAACAAGATGTGCAACAAAAAGTCATCAGGAGTTAACTTATGTCGATGTTGTTGTTATTGGTACGTTACCAGATTCTGTGTCAAGGTTATAATTGGGAAGCATGTGCTGTCTGGAATAATAGTTCAATGCTCTCTCGTCTTTTCCACTTTTCTGGTTGCTTGTTCCTGTTGTTATAATTAGCTTGTCCGAATATAACTCTGTTTCTTTCCTGGTTGATTATAAGTTACCGTAGATACTCGCGTATAACGTGAGTTTTAGGTCAAATTTCTGAGCAGAAAGTGGGGCAGTCGCGATATATGCGAGACTAGTTGAAACTTAACTTTTATTACACAAGATATTTTACTTGTTGAAGTCATTTGATGCTTTTAAACTGATATTGGATGATCGCTATCGCATACCACCTTATATTAGTTTGTACACGCGGTAATTTGCATCCCAGTAGCTTCGATACGCTGGTTCCCCACAGTCCTTGTAGTGACATGACCAATGAATGCAACAATTTTAAATGCGCTGACGTTGCTGTACATGTATCTTAAATGCATGGATGGTAGGCTGACTCCATCGGCTGTGCCAGCAGACATTAATTTGTAAGAGACTTGATCTTCAAAACTTTTAGTCTTTGGTACTAGCATTGCATTGGAAGGAACTACATTAATTTTCGCTCACATGTTGAAAGAAAGTTTAATTTATTCAAATAAGAACAAACTCACAATTTGGTTGCATTTTATTTATTTTTAATAAATACAAACAAAATGTCAGATGTGCGTAGAGCTATTTTGTAGTATTTAATTAGGAAGATCGAATTTTGCAGCATTTGGACATGGTTTGGGTCGTATTTTGCGTAAGATTTAATAACAACTGCTAAAGTTTGGCCGTCTAATTTCCTGATAATTTCGAAAATGTTAGCCCTCGCGTTATATGCGGGTCTTGCACTTTTTACCAATATATCTGCCAAAATTCCAAACCTCGTGTTATATGCGGGTGACGTTATACTCGAGTATCTACGGTACATCTTTGTTGATAGGATCTGGATTCAGATCCTACCACCATCAAGGCAAGGTCATTCATCCTTAATGGCATCCTCTTGGTGCTCTGCTCCCTTTCTAGAACTCCTTCTCGGTCATTCCTCTCTCATCTTAAGACAATTTTATTTGGCCACATCGGGTTGGGAGCGCCTCGGAGTAGTTCCCTTGAAGAGGCATTATCCAAATTCATTGAATGAATGAATGAATGAATGAATGAATGAATGAGTGAATGGATCTTCATCTCTCCAGATTAAAACTCTTTAACGCTTTGGTGTTGGATTGATTTTTCAGTTAATTCTGTAAAGGATGGTTAATTCATTCCAGTCCAGGATTTTGACCCTGTGTAGGCTTTTTTCAGTAAATCATATAAAGTATTCAGTGATGGCTTTTGACTGAGTGCAGCTGCACTGCTGTAAGCACATATCAGATAAGCTGTTGTAAAAAGATTTTGGGTTGGTACATGTGGTGTGTCTTTGCCCTTCACACTGTCGTCAGTTTATGGATCCTTGTCAGGAATGTAAGTATGACTAAACTGTACAGACTTGTGGTGTTGTCGTTTTACAAGTATCCTCTTGTGGTGCCATGGAGGTTGTTGGCATGTGGCCAACATTCCCATCAGGGTAATTATTAGATGCTGAACTCTTGTTCACCGATCGTTTGAAGGGACTCTCCCCAGATGTTACTTTGTTGGATGCTGTCCAATTCATCTGGTGATATATATATATATATATATAATTATATATATACACACACTTATATAACTATGTATATTGTATAATATACATAGTTATATACTGTAAGTGTGCGCCTCTGCTCTGAACGGTTCATCCTAGTTGAGGCGCTTTATAAATGTTTTTATACAATACAATATACATTACATATTATGCTTATATTATATACATATATATGTGTATATATATATTTAAGAAATGTGAACCCGTTAATTTATGTAAATATTTATCATGTTGCTATGAATAGTTATATGATTAATTAACTAGTGGTGGGTTTTTTATGCCAAACCCCAAAATCACAAAGACTACTGAGACTGAAGTCAGTACATGCGAAGCTGAGACTAGGACTCGTTGAGCCAAATGACAAGACACTGAGTCAGGGTTGACCGTTGAAACACCTTGGACACTGGACAGCCATTATTTATATAACAAAATGATTGCAGAAGCATCAACATCACCATCACCACCAACAGTAATAACAGCGACAACAATATTGTTTTGATATCTGTATTCTGAGGTCAGAATAAGTATGCGAAAAGAAAATCTACATCCGACAGTCAGATCTGTTTTTAAGATCATGAAAAATGCATATTGTTTGTGTATCGTGCTGACGCATGTGGCACTCAACGTGTCAACGTCAGTCGAGTGTTGTTACTGAATGTTGTTGGTGTAAAATAAGGCCATGGCCAACTGACGATGACGAATGATGGCCATGAACTTATTTCACACCCTTGTAGTCTTCCAATTTAGGATATATATGGCTTGGGTTGTCATGTGACTGGTAGGTCTGCCTTCCTTTGAGGGATTCTCTTTGATTATAGGGTACTGAGATCAACTTACATACAATGGATAGATCTACATATAATGAATCAGCAATCAATAGATCAAGATACAATAGATCAACATACAATAGACCAAGAATACATATTTAGATCAATATGCAATAGATCAGCGGTTCCCAACCCGTGGCCCACGGACCAAAAGTGGCCCGCCAGGCCTAAGAAAATGGCCCTCGTCTCTCAAAGAATTAACAAAAATATATGAAAAAATTACCATTTGGACAGGACAGAACACAATTAATTTCTATTAAAAATTATTTTATTTTGACTTCTTTGAATAACATCAAACATTCTAGTTTGAATCAATTACAACAATATTTATATGCTTGTAGTTAGTAAAAATTTTGCCTTGTGGAAGTTGTGACCCCCTAATGTCCTTCAACTAAGAAAAAGTGACCCTCGTGTTCTCTCACCTAGAAAAAAGTGGCCCTAAAGGCAAAAAAGGTTGGGAACCACTGCAATAGATCAATATACACTAGATCAACATTGCTGCTGTTATAGGCTAGCCATGGCGTTGAATTTACGTTTCTTGTGAGCAATGTGAACATTTCAAGTTCTGACGTTGACATTGTGACATTCTGACATTGCGAGTCGCAAACACAGAGAAAGAGTGCATAACATGACCATAAAACATTCTTTATAGGATGTTTGGTGGGTGGGTGGGGTGTAAGTAGACCAGGTAACTTTTTATAATAAACACATTAATTTAAGAGCAGAAAACAGTATATATAATTTTATATATATATATATATATATATATATGTTTGTGTGTGTGTCTCAGTTAAGCCAATCAGAACTACTTGGCTGTAATGTATGAAAGTTAGGTCACTGTACATAAAGTCAATAACTGCTTTAGGACCTAGTGTTTCTCTGCAAATAACAAATACTACAATAAATTACATTCCTCAAATTCCAGGCCCACGCATCTGACAACTTTATTGCTAGAGGCATAAACAAAAAAGGCGTAGCTACAAGCTTACCTTAGCAAACTGTACAGTAGCCAATGTATTTTACTTTGTTTTAACACTTTAACAGCGTAAGAGTCCGACGCCACTCTCTGTCTGAGTCTGTCTCGCATCATGCTGCCCATCCTCAACCTGTCCGGTCAGCAGGTCTGCTCCATACCATAAACATCTTGGAGCAGCTAGACCACCTTGTCTGATTGAAGAGAGTTTTTGGGAGAGAAGCATGAAGGACAACCTGGGTAATGCCCGTATGTACTATGTGTTCCATGCTCTCCCCCCCCCCCCCGACTCTCTCCACCGGTCTGTCCTAACCGGCCTGTGCTTGTCTGCTCCACATCATGACACCTTGAAGCATCTGGGTCGCTCTGTCACTTGTGTCGTGGTTTTTGCGGATTTCAATCGTCTTGGTCTTTCCGTGCCAGTGTATCGCCACCCATCTGGCAAACCTTCCTCCTTTGTCCGGGCTTAGGACCGGCACAGGGACGTTGTTGGTTCCCTGTGGCGGAGGATGGATGCAGTTTAACGTCGTGCCCAGTTAATTTAGTCAGCAGGTCTGCTCCATACCATTAACATCTTGGAGCACCTAGACCCACTTAATTTAGTGCTAGCCTTTAAAGTTCACTTTGAGTTGCCTTACCTTATGATGCCTTACTTGTTTGTTACCTGTTATTGTATTTTACAACTGCTGTTGCAAATCTTACCTAACTGGTTAAGTTGCTTACTTTAACTTACAATTATCGTATGCCTCTGCTAATCTTAACTTCTTTAACTTAGTTGCCTTATCTATCATATCAGTATGCTAACCATTGTAGTTTTTATCTGTTAAACTGAGCTAACTTTAACCCTTTAGTGCCGAGCTGCATTGGTTTTCCATACATCTTAGTACATGTTCGTTATTTCAGGGTTAATTTTTCCCTACTAGTGTGCTGGAAGTGTCATGTTCTGATCATCTGTGGCTAATTTCTTTTCCTGTTCCTCTACTACTGTCATAAAACATGATTTCTGTTAATTTTTTGCTGCTAATGCTACAACCTTAGCTTTTATATGCTCATCTTTTTTGTGCACCACAAAGAGCAGAAATAGTTCAGGGTCTTGCATCAGATGTAGGTTGCAAGTGTCTTGTGATGAATGAACGAAATTGATGGAAGTCTGGAATGTCTCATATTTTTCAGCCGTTGTTTGTCTGTTGAAGGGAATGGACCGTCTGGCATTTGCCTGTCTTACTTATTGTCTGGACATTGGCCTTACTACTCGCGAGAACTCGCTCATCCAAACGAGTACCTGCACAAGAGACTTCAGGTGGAGAAAGGCAAGCCATTGATCCTACAGGTAGACTTCACAACACAATATCAGCTGTCTTAGTTTTGGCAATGTTTCCCATAAATGTATGTCAGGTGGTTGCTTCTGCTAAATAGTGTTGTATATATGTCATCAGTATTTACCTTGCATATGTGTCTAGGGAATTGTTTAGTCTGTCTGCTTTCAAGTTGAGTCTGCGAAAATGAACATTCGAGCGGATGAATGCAAAGTCAGTTTAGTTTATCTTTTGTATTGTCTCAGTCATGCACACTCTGAGTCAAGCACTGTTGTTCTTGTGGAGGTTTTCTTTTTATTGTTGCTTTCTGTTTTTCAATAACCAGAGATGTAAGTGAACCTTAGAATTTAAAAAGATAGCTGGAAAATGAAAGTTTGTTTTGGAAATCTATTCTATTTTGAGATTTACAAAGCACCTCTAACGTAATCAGAGAATGACTAGAGCTCATCAAAAAGATAAGTTGGAGCAGAAGTGTCTGGTATGCACGTGATGACATTGATAAGTGGAATTGCAATGCCAGTGATCTGGAAGTGGTAACTGGTTTCCCTCGAAACAATGGTTTTGCAAGAGACAGCTTCCAATTAATTACCTGGCAAGAAACTAGGTCACTTGTCTAAACTGGACTGAGAATCCTAGAAGACAACTGAGCAAAGCAATTGTTCATTGCAGCTGAGCCGCATTTTCTTCATTTATTGTCTGCTCAGCCTTGACCGCAGCAGAGATCAATATCAGAATCAAAAGGGATGCATATTTATTTATTTATGGCCAAATCAATTGTGGTTATGAATAGTCTTGTGTTTTATTGTACTTCCCAGGGGATTGCCCCTCTCAAGGCCATAGAAAATCAATAGCTTAGCAAGTCTCTGACAGGATCCTATTATCCTATAGAAGGCTTTTTTCTTGTTGAATGAATTTATTAATGCTAGACTGCCATCTTGTATATTAGAAATTATGAATCTAACAGAGTGAACTGAAGATGATCTCAAACAAGAGGATCTTCAAAGAAAATTACTAAGTTGTTGATTGCCAAAGAATGGTCTTAACTACTGATTTTAAAGTCACTTACTCACTGCTAAATATAACTGAAAATGCATTTGTTGATGAAACTATTTTAAAACAAATTTGATTTAACAAGAGGCAGCATAAAATAATGTTTTATTGTTGTTGTTTTGACTCCTATGAAAAAGCCCACAAGATCTTTCAGTTACAATAATTATTTGTTGAGTAGCAACTTTTTAAGGTGCCAGTGTCTGATGTACCATCTACTGATGGCATTCGAAACCAGACTGTAATGAGGTCAACATCTAGACACTGGTCCACAAAGGTAGACAAGGTCTCAGTGTGCAGAGAAGATGTCCCTCTTGAACCGAGACTGAAACAAGAGTCTTGTGCAGAGTAAACAGATGCATGTCTAGAATTCGAGACTTTAGGTCCAGTGACCTAAATAGTCCGTGTACACGGTTGTACAGTTCTAGTTCTTGAACCCAGCCACAGAAAAGTAATCAGACAGCTTTCGAAACCGCTGTATGTCTAGAGATTAAGGACTGATTGTAAGTTGTTTATATACAGATTATTATTAATCCCGATACCATAATTCACCATTGTCGAGAGTAGATGATGGCGTTTGATCTTCACTGTGAATCTACACATATTGTATTTTATTGTGTTGTATCTATAAATTTATAAAGCATCTCTCACGGTGCACACCAATCAGAGGAGCTCCCAGTGTAAAATACCCAGAGAAAAGATGGTGGTTTTGAGATAGCAGAATGAAGCACTTAGGGTAGCAGAACTTAGCAGTAAGGCCTAAAAAAAATGTTGTGTTTCCGGTAACATAGCTAAAAAAAATTGGGTAGGTAGGTCGGAAAATATTTTTATTTTGGTAAAATATTTTTATGCAGTGACTATCCAAAAAAGTATACTCCACTAATCTTTTTTGCACGCTGAATCAAAGTACGTGTTCTAAGCAAGTATAAACTGCCTATTTCCCGACAGTCTGCACCTAAAACTGCTCTAGAAACAGTCCTATTAATTTCATTTTGTTGACATCCCTTATGTTATGTCAATACAAATGTTTAAAAAAAAATTTTGAAAAAAAAATTTAATTTTTTTTTGGAAAAAATTTTTTTGGGAAAAGAATATTTTTTTTAATAAAATTTTTTACAAAAATATTTGAGTCGCGGCCGTAAAAATGGGTCGGTCGGGTTACCGGAAACACAACATTTTTTTCTACGCCTAAAGAATTTGTTGGCGGAGAAGCTGATTCCAAAGTTGACCATGGGTGGCATGTTGCTCAAAAACATCCAGTTATTTAGTGCACATGGTAAAAGTCATGACGTCTCATTAACAAGATCTTCATTTAGGCCATGTGACCTTTTTCCAGTGACCCACCAACTTAATGATCAATAAGGGGCATATGTGTATATAGAGACAATAGAGACTATGGCCTTGTTGTTCAGAAACTATGTTGACATGATGTGTTTAGCTAACATTTCTGTTGTTTAGTTGTCGGTTTGTAATGTTTTTGCTTTTCTTAAACGAAATTTCCTACATTTTCACGCATTGAAACTGTCTTTATTTCTGTTTGTCAAGGACTTGAAGTTTCTTTCTGATGACCTTGAAGGGAGGTCACCAAACCCCGTGTCACTTCTCTTTGACACTTTGTCCAACCCAGATGCAGACCTTGGCAGAGAATCGCCGCCATTGTTGCATTGGAAGCACCATCTCGACAAAGAGATCTCACACGTTGTACTGGGCAAGAAAGAGGAAGGAGGAATATGGCAGGTGAGATGCTGGCAGGAACAATGGTTTCAGAACAATGATTTTATAACAATGGGTTCAGCCATACGTTGTATTGATCGTTTGGCATTTAGAAAATATGCCTATGCACTGTATGCAGTGGATCCATGATGAAACATAGATGTAATTTAAGACTGCAAAACTGAAAGGACTTGATATATATATATTGGACTTGTTTTCTGTCACTAAAGCTCCCTTAAGATGCAATTCTTTTCATGCTGCATGGTTTAAAATTGGCTATTTTTAGATTTTGTGCTCTTTCCATAAAAGGTGATACATGTAGTAAGATTAATTGTTGAGTTAAGTGGAGAAACACATTCGAGATGGCGGACTTACAAGTGCTTACACGCCATTCTCTGCTGAGCTCCTTTTTCTATCTCACAAGGTAGCTACGGCTGTGAATTTATGCATTTACCCTGTGTTAGACTGATGCTTCTAAATTATTTTGAGAAAGACATTGATCATATGGCTTTGTTGTTTAGATGATGGAAGGACAGATGAAGACTTTGAGTTTAAGCAACTGGATGCAGCTGCCAGATTCATCATTCGACAAATGGCTTCAAGAAAATCGCAGGTAACATACATCATTTGAAAACGGCTTTCGAATTTGTACATTTTAAATGACAATGTATTTGCAAACTAGTCAACATTTACCACCAAGAAGGTCTTCTAAATCCTTGTATTCTGATGACTCAGCTCCTTAGTGACACAGAAGATTTTGGTCGTTACTGTAGAAGTCATGTGCTATGAACTATTATTATTATTATTATTATTATTGTGCTTTTTTAATTGCGAGCGCTGTCTAACGACGAAGCGTCAGTCGATGGAGTTGAGCAATGGTGCAATGACGAGTGAGGCATTTGCTCAAGGTCCCTACACAGCAACCACCTGAGCATGACTTCAACCCATATTCTTCATGTTACATCACGATAATTATAATCCACCTTTTTCCTGGCAGCTACTTTTTGTTTGTTACAATTTATTGTCCATTTTGTTACTGATTAATTGTTTTCTTTTGTATCAATTCATACAATGGATTAGACTTAAATTGATGTGAAAACAAACTTACGACTTATGCTGAACTGCAACTGTTTTCTTGTCATATACAATGTATTTGAAGTGGCTTCAAAGATTTCACATGATCCAAATTTCTTAACTTCATACACATGTTCTCATCTTCATTGTGACTATAATTGTCCTTCAGATTTGATGATCCGGAAAAGTTTTCGAATCGAGCTCGGATGGAGGAAGTTCGCAAGTACTACTACGATTACGTGCAGGAGAAGAACCTGAAGAAGTACTTCAGCAACCATTCGACCGTGACATCCGTGCAACGCATTCAAGAATACGAGCAGACGACGGACGACGAAAGCGGCGAAGATTGCATGAGCTGCGAGTCACGGTCGAGAAGTCGAGAGACGCTGTGGCTCGTCTTTGGCCACAGAGTCATCTACGACAGCAACGGAGAGCCAGAGATGGAGGAAGACTTCTGCTACAAGACGCCAAACCTTGTGCTCGCAACTGGTTCTTTCGATCAGCCAAACACGCTGCGAGTGCCGGGCGAGAACCTCCCGTACGTCTGTCATTCGCTGCCCGAGCTCGAGCATTCGATTCGATCGGAATGCTTGGGGTCGGAGTCGGATCCGGTGGTTGTCATCGGCGCTGGGCTGAGCGCGGCCGATGCCATTCTCCATCTTCTCAGCTTGAATGTCCCGGTCATCCACATTCTGCGGCGAGATGCTGACGATCTGCAGGTGATCTATCGCCAGCTGCCTCCGAAGCTCTACCCAGAATACCACAAGGTCTATCGATTGATGCAGCGCAAAGATACGGACGACCGATACAAGAATTACTCGGTGATGGACATCGTTGAGTTCACGAACGACAAGCAGATCCTTCTGAGAAGTCGACAGACTGGGCAGGAGACGGTCCTGCAGACATCGTGCGCTGTCGTTCTCATTGGCTCACGACCTGACTTGTCTTTTATGCCAACAAACGTCTTATTTAATCTGGGAGTTGTGCCTGGCATGGGCATTCACAGTCCGCACAATCCAATTGACGTCGACCCTTACACCTATCAGAGTAATCGCTACCCGGGTCTATACGCTATGGGTCCGCTGGTGGGAGATGGCTTTGTGAGGTTCCTGAGGGGAGGGGCACTGGGCATTGTATCACATCTTTGGCAGAAGCAGGATGACATGCGATGACATGATTGCGGATCGGTTTCGGTCACGGTTTTACTCGTCTAACGGTTCACACAATGCAACTGCAGCGCAATGCAACTCCAACTCATCTCTTCATCACCTTCCTCCCGCACTAAGGGCTAAAGTTTACATCAGTCTCTTACATCAGTCTCTCATTCTGTAAAGGCATTACTATTTCCCCAAAGTTTTGTGGTGAGAGTGCCTGCGAGTCATACTGCGAAAGGCGCTTTACAATCTAAAAAATATTTCCATTATTTCTTTGATGGCCCATGCCAGTCCCTACTAGTCCAGACTATCAATCGAAGAATCATTTATTGATTCAGAGACATTTGAAATTGAACATTTCACAATTATATGGTTCAGCTTCTTTGGATACAAAGGCTTACCCAAAAGGGACAGCAATTAGGGTAATATTACATATGTGTTTCACATGACCTTTATCTATTGGTTTAAAAACCATTTTGCTATGAATTAATTTTTTTAAATTTACTTGAACCAGTTGTGTTCCTTTGACATATGAACAGTGTCTAATTCAGAAGATGACATCTGTTTTAGATTTAGTTTCAGTATGATATCTACACAATGATTCAATGAATTACTGCAATTTAGTTTCAGAATTTCTGTTTATTGCAATTTCAAAAGTATTGCTGCAGCAGAGACCATTTTCTGTGTTCTTTGTCAGATCTATTTAGCAGACGGACACGCAAATTGTAGTGTAAGACACAACATGTATGGAATTATTTAGTCAGTTAAATCTGAATGTGTGTTGTGAATCATTTATGGCTATATGTATATGAACTGCCTTACCAAGATTGGTATATAAAAAACTATATATAAAGCTAGACAGAAATGAGTAAGCTTTCCCTGAGTAGATTCATGTTATTAAATTGCTATTGTACTGTATTTGAGCCTACGTCCATAGTGTATCTTTGCATGACGTGTTTGAGCTATGACATCCTACCTATGTTGGCTTATTTTTAAAGCATAGCAAGTTGTATATGGAAATAAATGACCATTTTGTAACCGACTAGGCCTACCATGTAGGCGTCTGCATTTACACTAATTACGTGCATATAATACGATATATTTGTATTCCAAATATACTTACAAGAGTGTACCATTTGCTACAGAGTATTAAAGTATGCATTTTAAAAATCGGATTACAGTATTTTAATACTGCGTTTGTCTAATGTGATGTGTGCTTATGCATGACAGTGGTCAAGATTGTTACCTTGTTGTGGCATGTAATGGCTTTGATTAGTTTTTTCGCTGGATAGTTCAAAGCAGTCTTGTTTAATGCTTTAACGCTTGTACTAAAAGCAACTGGAGAACTAGAAAATGCAGCGTGTTGTTGAAGTGTGAAACTGTTTGGTTTTGATAAGACGCTGACTGATGCAGTGAGGCAAAGCAAATTGAGGCTGGTAAGAGTTGGGATGAATGCCATGCCAATGGAATACTGGCTTCGGAATTCTATGCCACCCAGCTTCAATGCAGCTAATCATCATCCGCTATTAATAGCGGGAGATGAATAGCGACACAGGCTGCCGTCCTCATCTGTCATAGGAATGTGGTGTGATTTTTGTTGTTGTACATTTCACTTGAAGAAGATTGATCCTGGGCCTTAGAACTGACAACTGAGCTTCTGTAGGGCCATGCAAACAAGAATGTTGCCTTGTTTAGTAAGCATAGTTTGAAGCTGACTGCTTATGCTGATGGTATTAAGTATTGCATAAAATGGTTTTGAAGCTGTTTTCTGATGTTTCAATGCTGCTGCTATGACTGTTTGTGGGGTAATGTTCATGACATTGGTTTAGACGTCTTCACATTTGTGACATTTTTTTTTACATGACCTGTTTGCCAGACTGTTTTTTGAAAACAGTCGACATAACTTCAGCAACAATGTGGCAATTTAACTTGACTTCAATTCAAAGGCTAAAGGTAATATCTCAAGCAAGGCAATGCAATGACATTACCCTGCTGGAGAAACCTGTTTTGACAACCTTAGTTTTCTATCGATGTAGTTTCATGTTATAAGTAATTGATTTGAAGTATGTGTGGAAGAACCTACCATGTGAATTCTAAAGTTATACAATTTGGTTTGATAATAATTATCAACATTAATTATTACATTCATTTGAAAACGTCATAAAATAAGAGATATTTACTGTTACTCTATTAGGCTATATCCAAGGACTAAATGTTGTTTTGACTTTGTTGTAGTTTCTGTTAATCAGAACATGCATTATTTTGCTTTTGCCATTAAATGAGCAAAAATTCTTTCATCTAAGTGTTTCAAGTTCAAAATATCTAACTGTGATAGTTGTAAATATTTCTTTTGAGTTTAATATTGCACGCTGTTGAGTAGTTTTTTCAACAAAAACTGTTTGAAGCTCTATGTACAGTGACTATTCATGTGTCGAAAGCTACATTTGTGGTATTGCTCAGTTCATTGGTACGAAATGAGTCTAGCGAAATGTCATTGGTAGGCCAATCTAGAGACAGATGCCATAAAATTTTAATACCCATGGCATTACTTTGTAAAAATTTACCCGTGACAATTGAAGGCCACCATTTAAAAAAGGCTGGTCACAAACTCTGACTTTTGATAAAATTCTTGTTACCATGAAATTGTAGAGCCAACTGTGTCATGAAAACACTTTTGCACGCTTTTTTCAGCTTTTGTCATGGCACGTTTGTGCGACATAATTTTAGCATACATGCTACGCCCCTTTATGTTTACGAAGTGGAGCCATAGACTTGGAAGTTTATTAAAGACCGGACGGGCATTTATTCGCCAAAATCCTTTATATCTCTGAATTGCTACTGGGAAGAGTTTCACATTATGTATTGTATGGCATAAATAAAACAGCTCAAAATTGTACAGACTGTTTTTTCTAGTCTTCATGTGTTTATCTGTTTCTATTGATACAAGTTTTGTGTTTCAAAAAGTCTGATCAAGGTTGAGAGAAAAATTAAGTGCAGACTGTGAGCAGCTTTCAGCCATTTTATTTTGTTAATCAGACACTTTGGCTCCATCATGCCGACCACGTAATTTGGTTGGCTTTAATGTATGTCGTTACTGAACTTTTCACATACTCATCAGAATGTCTTCTCTAATGCACTTGAATGGGAAACATGTACTTCAAGTATAAAAGGAAGCAATGCAATGCAGCTTGTACCGGTACTGTGGATGGGAATAGGTTGATTGGGTTCTACATGTGTGGGTGGGCCCTTTGGGGCTATTGTTGTTTTTCAGAGCATTGGCCTTAAAACTGATGACATATTCCAGTTATTAATAACATTTAACATCACAATCTAGCATAGAAGGCACTCCGTATTAGGTTTTTCTTGTAGTGGCACTATATAAATGTCAGTTGGACGAAAAGCTTAAATTTTGATTCATTTTATTGCACCATTTTGGATGGCTTAAATTGCTAAAATTGCTAAATTATGCCATAGGTTATTTTCAGTGTTTTGATATGTAATACGGTAACTAGCCGTGAATAAAGAACTACTGATAAAGGTGATTTTTTATGTAAGTGCCAAATATGCTCTTTGCCACATTTATTTGAATCTATGACTCATCTTCAATTCTTCGAACCAGTTTACTGGAAAGGTCTTTTCTTTATGTGATGTGGAAGAGGTATAGCATTTGTAGCTTGGAGTCACAGCTCCTGTTACTAAATACTGGGTAATAGCTTCTATAACAGATGCATTATTAATGAAGAATTGATACAAGGAAGAATTTCAAGATCCAGCAATTGAAAAGGTGCTTCACTAAGAACTGTTCTAGGCATTTACCAGAGTAAGGCATTTAGCTGTCCTTGCTAATGTTATGCAATGTTATTAAGTTTCTATTATGACCATTCAGTAGTGTTCCCAGTGGGAGAACCCCAAGAGAAGAAATAGGTCTTAAAAAAGTGACTTGCAGACAATGATCTAGAAAGCAGATACCCTCCCCCCACATACCATAAGCAGGGCCCATTGACAACAAAGGGTCAAGCTAGGATTGAGAACTGAGTGATAATAATGGTCCTAATTCATTGGACAAAAAATCTGGGTGTTTTGGTGCACTAAATTATTCGTCCAGTGCAGCATTATTATTATCATCAATCCATGTCTGCTTTGATCCTCATCAATCCACGTCTGCTTTGATCCTCATCAATCCACGTCTGCTTTGATCCTCATCAATCCACGTCTGCTTTGATCCTCATCAATCCAGCTACGCATTAAATTGCCATCTCATGGTTGAGTAGAACACAATTATTTACACTTTATTTTGGTTTTTGATTCCAGCTTAAATAATTTCTGATGACTTGTTTCCTATATTATTTCTTTAACTAAGGATTTCTCTACAAAAACAACTCACTGCCATTCAGACGGTTTATTTCATCTGAACACTCAATAATGTGACACAGAAAATTAATTATCTATTGATTTTAAATATAAAATAACCAGACAAGGAAACTGACCCATTCAAGAATTACATACAAGCAATTTTCACACATAGACTGATGAGAATTATCTAAAAACTTGTTTTACATTGCAAATGAAGTTTAGAAACAGAAACACAATACCATAAGCAACCAACTGCAACCCAAGGATGGAACATTTCTGACAATGATAGGCATCTTGAGGAGGTACTACAACAATGATGTGGTCCTAATGCACAGCATGGGTTTGGTCTTTAACATGCAGGCATCAGAGCTTTGAACCTCACACCAATGAAACTCAAGAACCTAGACATTGATGCCACAGTTGGAATGTCTCTAAACAGAAGCGCTTTCTCTTTCCTTGGTTTAAAACTACATATTTATCAGAGTACATCAACTTTCACACATTTGCTTTTGGTTCAATCTGTACATGTGCAATATGCAAGAGTGATCTTGCCATTTCTATTAAAAGGTCAATTTTGCAACATACGCTGATAAATGAAAACACAATTTCATCTACACCAGTGATTCCCAACCTTTTTTGGCTTGCGGCACACTAAGAAAAAATGAAAATTTTCGCGGCACACCTTGCAGTGATTACCAAAGTTTTTTTAATATAGGCGTAGGCTATTTGTCACTTTTATCTAACTGATATAACTGATTATCACCAGTGGCGCAACTAGGGGGGTGCTGGAGGGGTGCTTGAGCACCCCCAGGCTAAAAAGGTGACCCACGCAATTTTTCCAAATCCGATGAGTTTTTTGGTGCGTGGGGGGGGGGGGGGGTAGGGGTCATTCGGTCTTTAAGATTACACAATCAAGCAAGTTCCTTTGGCACTCGCTATTTCGCATCATCGACGCTTACAATAATCATTCTGAGCACCCCCCAGGAAAATTTTCTGGTTGCGTCCCTGATTATCACCATAGATTCTAAATTTAATATTCTAATTGTCCAATAAGCCTTAAAACTCTATAGAGAGTCTGGTCACTCTACTCTAATCCCTAATCTAGTCAGTCTAGCGACCAGACTCTAGAGTGAAGAGAAGTCACCAGTGACCTAGACTATTCTAATTTTCATTATTATCCAATATTTATTTGTACTAATTAACAGTATTAGCTGTTGATCAATGTAATAATCATTACTGATCATTAATGTGACGGCTATGCCTGATTTCGAGAGCATATCAAATTGAAACGAGGTTCCAGAGATGAGCACACTAGCATTTCATCTGACTGGGGCGATGACAGATTCGGCTTCTGTGTGTTCCTTCTTGCGTTGTCACTTTTATCTAACAACAATTAGCCTAAGCGACTTTACCAATCCATTTTCTGGCAATATCCTGCAGTTCATAAGTTTTTCGATTGTTTATTTTGCTGTGCCGCAAGATTCTAAAATATTCTTGTATTATTCTTTTGGTTCGTCCTTTACAGCCGAATGTTTGGCTTAATTAATATTAATTAATAACATTATTAGAATTTTCCCGCGGCACACCTGCAAAGTTCTCGCGGCACACTAGTGTGCCGCGGCACACAGGTTGGGAATCACTGATCTACATGCTAGTTCTATCATAACGTCTTAAAATCACAAACTCGGTTCACAGCAGCGGCATGCCAAGTGTATTTACGATCAGTTGGAGCAATTGCTTTGCAGACAGTTTAGACAGACAGATTAGTCAGATGAATGAACCATGTGGTTCAGTGCTTCTCCTCAGTGGCCTCAGTTACTCTCGTGGGAGTTGAAGATAGAACCAGTTGTCTGCATTTGCATTTTTCTAAATTTCCAGTCAAAACTCTGTTGTCCTAAAACATATGAACAATACACGGGCAAGTTTTTAACAAGTTTAATTGTTATATCACTAGAAACAGCAGACCACACACACATACACACATTCTAATCTGGACATTTTTTTACAGCACTGTTATCATGACAGGATGCAGGATCAACTGCTGGTCACGTTTTTAAGTAAAACCAAACTCCACAAACATCACCCTTTGGAAAGAACTATTAAAGCCAATAGGCCAATTATTATATATGTCACAAGGTGCCCGCACAGCATAAGCAATGTGTATAACGTATTATTATTTCAGCCTAGACCTGTGAAAGCAATATTGCACAGCAGACAAATCAGAAATCGAGACCAATAACCAAGAATATTAGGCAACCTAGTCCTGTCCTGCATTGGGGTAGTGAAGAATTAGACTGATGACTGACTAGAATACTTATTAGCAACAATCGAGTATTAATGCACGAACAAAAAGGGCAAATTCCCTGAAAACTCAAAGAAGAATCAAATTAATAGAAATACGATCAAGTATCACAGATGCTTGTTTATAAACAAGTAGGATGTCTCTTGTCCTTCACTCCCGTCACTCAACTTTCAGCCAGTTCCACATACCAAGTAATGGCGGCAGTTTGATCTAAGTGAAGCTCTATTCCTGCCTTCTCCAATCTCCACTGACTTTCACAAATAAAGTATTTTATGGCTTAGATGTCACTCTCTTCTAACAAGCTTACGGGAAATTTTTGCAAACATGGATATGACAATTCAACAAACCATCAACAGTAAACTTAAATACTGAAAAAATAATAAATTACATGCAGGAAATTGAAAAGAAGGCAAACCACATACATTACATGCACAGCAATGGCACTCCACAAAACATGTGATGCAACTTAAGTTAACTAAAACAAACGTTGATGCATACATTCAGTGCATAATACATTCAGTGCAACACAACCTGCAACACAGCAGAAACAAATTCGTGTAAATATAGAACAGGTAAAACCAAATTCATGTTATGAATTGACTGCGGACGTTGCTGTAGTCAACAAATCAATCCATCGATCGTCTATAAAATCACTTTCGACATTCTGATGATGGTGATCCATTTGCACTCGATGAACCTTGCTGTGCGTTTGCAGACGTTACTTGCTGTGCGCTTGCAGACGTTACTTGCTGTGCGTTTGCAGACGTTACTTGCTGTGCGCTTGCAGACGTTACTTGCTGTGCATTTGCAGACGTTACTTGCTGTGCATTTGCAGACGTTACTTGCTGTGCGCTTGCAGACGTTACTTGCTGTGCATTTGCAGACGTTACTTGCTGTGCGTTTGCAGACGTTACTTGCTTTTCACTTGCAGACGTTACTTGCTGTGCGTTTGCAGACGTCACTTTGCTGATTGTCTTTATAACCAGACGACGTGCTCGGCTCCGAGCCGCTTCTGACCTCGGCCATTCGTCCATCAGACTTTTAAGAGACGTTTCATCATCATTATCGTCAATCGTTAAGTTATGAATTGGCTGAGGAAGTTGTCTCGTTGGTTCAGGCTCTCTCTTCAGAATGCATTGAAATGTTGACGTTTTCGGGATCATCTTCTTCGCATTGTCTGTGAAACATTTCTTTGTTTCGTGATGACAACTTCCCAACCGATGATGATTCAGCGACTCATCGCTAACATCCTGAAAGATATTAAAGCTCTGCTCTGCACATGATTCATTAATCTTTGCCGAAAGAATTTCTTTAGTCCCTGAATTCTTCCAGAAACTTTCAGGGCTGCGGCAAGGGGACCCATTGGTTGCTGGATGCATACTAGTGAGTTTGTTTTTGTTTGCTTGGGATTCAGAATGGGAGTCAAAGATTAGCGAATTGTCCAGAGTGATCTCCAGGAATGGCCGTCGTTTACGCTCAGACTGATGAATCTGTTTTGTGACAAAGGAATTGGACAGAATATTTGGTGAGGAATGAGCAATGATCATTGGACAGCATGACTCACTAAGATCCAGGTCATAGTTCAACTTCTGAGCCACATCAAAACCATCGTACAACGTCTCATTCAACGTCTGTTCATCTCGATCAACGAGACCAGGACTTACGTTCACCCGATGCATTTCCATCCACTCTCTAACCTCCGACGATCCTAAACCTCTTGTTTCACACACGCTAAGAATGACCAACAAAGATGAGTTCCTCTGTGATGATCCAACTTCATCAAAGCCACTATTAAAGGAATCGCTGCTCTTACAAACCACATTCGGCATGGAAAGACTCTCTTCGGTTCCATTATCGGGAAAACTACTTACACATGGCAATATATTGGAAAAGCTTTCACGAACATGCATAAAAGACTCTGGCACTCTTTCTGCCGGCCGACAGTGGGCACTGGGAGCAGAAGACAAGGCAGCTGAAGAAGCAGAAGCCATTCCTTCCACATCACATCCACATTCAACCTGGCGCAATTCATTCAGCTCAGTGAGAATCTGATTCAGATGAATCGTAGCGTCGTCGACATCAATGTTTCCTACCTTTTCTAATCGGATAACTTGATCTTTGAGTCGATCGACGTATGCGATCTTCTGAAGGTGGTTTTGATGACCGGACAGTTTCGCATTTTCATTCAACTGGATGCACAGATCAGCTTCAATTTTGTCTGTGATCTACAGTGAAAGCCACACAAATGGAATTTAAAGTAATTTCCTTTAAAAATTCAAGTCGCAAGACACAGTCAGTCAAATTTACAGTAGCCTATTTGCTTGCAAAAAGTTTGCAGTTTAAGCACCTCGATAATTAAACTAGGATTAAATGATCACCCAACTTCATTCTCACCACTATATGCAACTAAGTCCTTTTCACCTATTTCCATTTCTCTTCTTCTGATGTCCTTGTAAAAAGAAGCAACTTCTCTACACAGAAATGGTGATGAGATGCAAAATATTTCATAATCTATTATGTCATTTTATTTTATTATGACCTTGGAATACCTTAATAGCAAACCACAGCAGATGACGTGAAACCTTTATATATATATATATATATAACTAGCTGTACCCGGCCACGCGTTGCTGTGGCAGAAAAGACTCTCCCCTTCTCCCCTCCCCCCTCCTTATCCCCTCCCCTCCCCTCCGCCCTCCCCCTCCCCTTCCCCCCGTCCCGCTCCCCCTCCCCCGCCACCTCCCTCCCCTCCGTCCCGCTCCCTCCGCTCCTTTCCTCCCTGAACCAAGAAGGCCGCAAAATAATTCTGCGAATCGCTTATGACGTCACGGCACGCAAGCTCATTCATGTTTCGTCTGCATGGTCGCAGTCACTGTCAAGGCGTTTGTGAATCTGGCAACGTGCGGTTTTGAATTTGCAAATGGCGGTCGAGCGGAATGCAAACTTCACTTTTTTTGGAAAATATTGCGTGTTTTCGGAAAAAAAGAAAAATGGACACTCTCAGATAGGAATGGAAGGTTTTGTGAAATTTTCAAAACAATCTGTGCGGTACGTTTCGAGAACACTTTACACAAACTATTGGAAAGTTTCATTTTTATATATATAGATTTTATATTTCTTTGGTCACCAATAAAATCTGGTCATAGCTGTTGTTAGTTAAAAAACAAAACCAATCTGGTTATGACAAAACTAATCTCTAGAGATCGGGATTTATCTACAAAATAATGATAATGGATAAATTACAAGCATGTCGAACACAAAAAGAGATACAATCCACGAATGGCCATCGCACGTATTCCTTCTTCCAGGAATCAAAGATAACGTGACCGCAGTTTAGACGACGTCTACTCAAAAAGAACTTTCTTTTAGAAATTTTTCAGAGGACCCTGCTATAAGCTGTTGAAGATACGGACCCAGTCAGCAGCCTATCAAGAAAAACTACATCAATTGCCAACATAATCCTGGTTTAGACTCAGAAGAAGTCTAAAATCCCTCTCACAATAACAGGAATTTGGCAACTGTATGCATCACACAGTTCATAATATTCACAACTCTAGAATGTCTGCAACGAAGGCATTACAATAGTCTAAGCATAGACAGACGAGGATGTGAGGAGTTGTGGATGCAGAAGAGCAGATCAATATTTCTATTTAGGATCGATTGGATTGTTATGTCTGACCTTCTTCTGTCGAAGTAGTTCTTCTTGAAGTTCTTCATTTCGTGAGTATAACTTGTCCATCTCTACATAGACATCGTTCGCACAGTCTCTCAGTCTGCAAACAATAAATCAAACAGATTCATCTAAACACGCAGGATAAAACCACTGCAGAAGCAATCCAAAGGCCTTTACAAGTGGCACAATGCAATAATGTAGATGACAACATTGGCAATAAAAGTGCCATACAAATTGTCAATTATTATTATTATTATTATTATCTGCAACTGCCTCATTCATAATAATCTAATCTAATAGGAACATTTGTAAATCGCTTTTCGCAGCAGAGTTGTTCAGAAGTGCTCTCAGCATGACAGCCCTGTAAAACAAGAAAGGTCTTCAAGCAGAGAAAAGATACAGGTGAATTCCCAACCAGAATCCTGCTACAAATTGCAGGGAAGGTCATTTTACACTGAGGACCTAATAAATAATGAAATAAAAGTGAACTGTGAACAAAGCTATAAAAACTGGCATAAGAAATTCTATGTGATAAAAGGGAAAATATTCAGGCAGAGTATATCAAGAATTTGAAATTCAATTATATCTGCAATTAAAATGACACCTTGTAATTTCTGCCTCTTGTGCTGACGCGCTGGTGTTGAGTGATTCGATGAAATCTTTCAGATTCTTATTTCTGAAAATTAAGATACACAGCATAGAATCTTGGAACATGACGGCTGAAGAAATCAACATTAACAATTGTTTTCACAAACTAATAATCAGATCAAACGACTTCAACACAAAACACAATGCATCAACTGCAAGTCGCAGCAACTGACACAATAGTAAACACATTGCAATCATTAACAACGTGACAAAAGGGCTAAGCATGAGACTGTAGAAAAGAACTCAAGACCAAAAACAAAAGCTGAAATGTTCATACACTGTAGTAGATGATTATCTAAATCATCTTTTCAGCACCCCGTTGTTGGCAATGCGTGTTTTTATGCAGGACTGTTCACTGTGACACTGTATCAGATTTTACGACATTTTAACCTTAGACTTCAAATGAGATTGGTCTCTTTACCATTGATTTGCACTGTCTAATTTTCTCTTAGAACTGTAAGCTCAACATTTAGAATTTACACGTATGATCATAGCTCACTCATTCACAAGATCTTGCACTTTGCTCCACGCTTGAGTTTCTGCTGTGGAAACTTTCTCTTCCATTGCTTTCAATTGATGTGCAACTTCTTCACGTCTAAAACCAGTCAGTCAGTAATTGTAACAAAACATAAGTTAAGAAGCCTGCAGTCACTGTTACTATTAATTCAAGTTCACTTGGAATACATTTTAATAGTAATTTTTCATATAGCGTGGTAAAGCTGTGATAGTATACACTACGGGCATCAAAAGTACGAAGTGAAATCAAATAACTGGGCCAGCAACAGACTGGTCAATACCAAATCCTCATTCCGTCATACAGGTTTTGATTTATAATAAAGATCAAATTAAGACTGCACCATTTAAGATTTCGTTTTGCATAAATTTCCATCGATAGGCTCATCAAACCCCTTCCAGACCTTAGGTTCCTTTTGATCAGGCTCCATCGGCACTATGACCAACAACTTGCTGGAAAATATTGCCATTGTTCCATCATTAAAAAAGCTATGACATCTGTTATACATGGAGACATTACTACTATATCTAAGTAGCAGTCAATAAAGAAAAAGAAACCACAGTATCTGAGAGTACACTCTAACCATTCAAAAGAAATTAATCTGTCTAAACATAAAATAGGGCTGAATTCCAGTCAATAGACATCGACTCAAATGCAAGGAGAGCTCGGGAAAAATCCTGAAAGTTAGTAAGAACATATTCGTAATTACTTTTCCTGCCATTCACTGTGCTCCATTTCGGATTTCAGTTGCAGCTTCTGATGCTTAGCCTGCCATTCGTCACAGACGGCCTTCAGTTGCTTCGTAGCTTTCTTCTCTTCATCCAATTCCATCTAAACAGAACACAGTTCACACTCTTAACAAACTCATAAAACGAATCATGTCTGATTACATTACATGAATCATGTCTGATTACACTATATGAATAGTTTCATCACTAATTCAAATCCTTCAATGCAAACAAAACCAATCAATCAATCATATCAATCATATCAATCAAACAATCATATCAATCAATCAATCAGTATAAGTAACTTGTTATCAATTGCACAATAAACTCCAGAAGAAAGCATCTGACTAACCTAAACGCTCGTTATCCATGATCCTGCTCATCTTCAAACACATAAAATGGTTGACTGCATATATTGATTCTTCATTTGAACACAATCTCACACAGACACAGAGATACACTTACTCTTGTTGACACAGATTCCTTCTTACAACCATCGAGTTGACTTGAGATGACATCAAACGCTGATTGTAGGTTGCTCAGTTTCTGCTCAAGTTCAACCGAGCGCGCGTGCAGCTGCTGCTTCTCAGCGACGTGCTCAGCAATCTCCGAGTCCTTCTCGAGAAGATCTTGCTTCTCGTTCAGCGTCAGCTCAAGACGAGACTTGTAGTCATTCGACTGACAATGTAGTTTCTCTATCTAACAAGTTACACAGAAATGCGGTAAAGATCAGTTACAAAAATCCAGTTCACGTCATGCACCGTTCCAAATAAACAAACATTGCATATTGCAGCGTACAAATGTTTCGATGGGATAGCAAAGGCAGACGTCCCAGAAGTCTCTCTTATCAGCGGATAAACATAAATAGCCTTACCCGGTATTTATATTTTAATAGTTTAAACATAATTACCACTATTTACCATATGGAGATACTCGAGTATATATATTATTAAAGTTCTGTGGTCTTAGTATGTCTGATTTCACGCAACCAGTTGGAGGCTATAAAGAGAGATAGTGTGCAATGCAACCCAGTTCAAAAGGGAGCATGGCTAATTAAGGCAGGTCCAATATCACCAGGGGATTAGATGACTTTCTTACAGACAATTATGGGTGAGCAACTTGTCCAGAGTCACGAAACAGAGCATCAGATTTGAACATGCAAACCTCTGTGCTCTCTCTTTCTCTCTCTCTCTTAGGTCCTTCGGTTCTCTTCAGAACATTGGCCGACCAGAACCTCTGTGCACAAGGCACAGAATGTACTCCTGCACCACCATGTCTCACCATTATTTAATATCAACCGATAATTCAGCATAAAACAGATTGAATTCAAGGTTTGCTTCAATTGAGAAAGAGGGGGGTGACTTTCGATAGACTCTTCAAAGTGTTGCCCTTAAGAGCGTCCATTGACATTTTAACCTTAAGTAACAGTAAAATCTCAGCAAAGAAGAAGTCCTGCAGAATGATACAAAAAGTCTGAACAAATACAACGAGCGAAAGAATCATTTTCTGCTTACTTCGCTTTTCAAAGTGACAATCTCTTTCTCCAGAATCGTCTGCTTCTCCTAAAAACAGGAAAAACGAGTTACAAACGCAGTCTTCATTTTCCAGACAAGAATTGAGAGACAAGTGATAGATGTAGAGTAGAGAGAACAAAGATGGCAATACATACGCTGCAGACAGATTAAGAATGGATAAAGAGACTTGTGGATGCAAAATAATTAATGAAATACAAATGCGTTAAGCACCTTTCACTATGTACTAACACAGAGTATTCGTGCATGCAAGGATAAAACAAAAGTATAAAGTTATTGATTCTCACATACTCAAAGTCCTGGAGTAATAAACAAACCCTAACAATAAGCTAAAGTTGCAATAAAACCACATTAGAGACAATGCTTACAGAGAGAGCAGAGTTTCGCTGGAGTTCACTGTCGAGCTGCGTGCCAAGATTGTCAACTCGTGAGACAGCGCCCTGGTAATCCTCTTGCAACATTTCATACTAAACAAAACATGAAAACAAACCAACTGAATCAGATCCTCTCAGATTTATTGATAAAGCATTAGTTGAATATGGCAAAGCACATTAATGCATTAGATTCAAACAATTCCATTAGCCTCATCCATCAGTCATCTTCATTTCAGCCATAAGAGAAGCTACTTTTCACTACTGTTGCAATTCTCTGTGATAGCTTACAATAACTCAAGGTTGAACTATAATATTCTATGGTAAACAAAAACAGCATGTGGACACCGTTCTTGGTTTTTCCAGAAGAACTATAACAGAATTACATATGGTTGCTACATTTGATGCGCACTAAACCAATCGTCAGAGCATCACCAAGTTAACAATTAATTGTTTGTGGCTTCAGCATTTCAGTGTTGACCATGGGCGACCAAAACACGTAGAGCAAACGAACGGCTGACAATCGTAATCTCATTTACCAGTTGGTGATACTGTGCATGGGTCCTGGGCATGACGTTAAACTGCATCCATCCTCCGCCACAGGGAACCAACAACGTCCCTGTGCCGGTCCTAAGCCCGGACAAAAGGAGGAAGGTTTGCCAGATGGGTGGCGATACGCTGGCAGTGAAAGACCAAGACGTTTGTAATCCGCAGAAACCACGACACAAGTGACATAGCGACCCAGATGCTTCAAGGTGTCATGATGTGGAGCACACATGCACAGGGCGGTCAGGACAGACCGGTGGAGAGAGTCGGGGAGAGAGCGTGGGACACAACGGGCATTGACCCATGTTGTCCTTCATGCCTCTCTCTCCCAATATTCTCTTCATTCAGACAGGTGGTCTAGCTGCTCCAAGATGTTAATGGTATGGAGCAGACCTGCTGACCGGACCGGTTGAAGCTGGGCAACATGGCACGAGACAAACTCAGACAGAGAGTGGCGTCGGACTCCTACGGGCGTTGAGCCTAAGGATGTTGATGATGATGATGATGATGATACTGTGCTAAGACTACTCACCTCTGCCTCCCTCGCACTAATCATCTGCTGCAGTTTATTCGTCGCATCCTGACTTGTCGCAGTTTGTTGCAGAAGTCGTTCTTCCATCTGTTGACAGGTGGCGCTCAACTCCTCGTTCCTCGACCTCAGCTCTTTGCGTTCTATCGTCACGTCCTCTAACACCATCTCTCTCTCCTGCAGCAGCGTCTTCAGCTCCGTCACACGACTTGTCATGGAAGACAACACTTCCTGAGTTTTGCAGAGCAAACAATTGAATCAGTTTACAACTTAGGTTTAACTACGCCCTCAATATATTAAAATGTTAATGGTAACATATGTTTATCACACAGAAAAACTGTAGCATGCATATAAACAAAGTCAGAATAAGAAATGATTATTTTTATACTGTAGATCTATGTAAGTATCTCATAGCTGTTTAACCCTTTACCAACCAAAGTATAGTATGTGGTATAGGAATCTTATAACCTCAGTTGGTAAAGGGTTCAAAACTAATTATCTTCCCACCATAGGTAAAACTAATAGTGATACCATTGTCTTTTCAGGATTCAAATAACCCTGGACAAGAATTAACATTCGTAAGTCCAAATTTGCCAAGCACAAAATCACCCTAAACTCCCAGTTCAAATCCAAAGTCATAATAATGCATCTGGAGTCACAATAATTTGCAAGTCCAGATCAAAATTCTTGAAAATGAGATTCAACGACAATCAAGTCTCGTGTGAATGTAAATATCTGAAAATTTATGTCGTTTATCAATACAACTCCAAAAATACTTTTACTCCAAGCACTCCACATAGGCTCAGCATCAAGCTAGCTGATTAATTTCTTTGTGCCAAACAATGCTCCAAATGCTCCAGAAAGTTGGGCATAGTCATTTCCCACTTGTGTAGTGCTCAACTATAAAAATCCTGTTCATGGTTTACAATTTTTAAACCAGATTGTTAGATTCAAAAACAAACTGACATGAAGGCAGCTTCAATGTCAAGAGACACAGTCATACGCTTTCACACAGTAAGACATTTGAAGCATCCTCACCTCCTTCTTTAAGTCTGCTTTCAACAGTCGTTCGCACTCTGCACCCAGATCACCCACATTCTGCTCTAGACCAACCATCTTTTCAATGTCTGCAGCCAACTGACTTTGGTGCATCTGCAACTCCTTTCGCAACATTTCAATTGTCTCCAACGCCTCCATTAGTCGCTGATCCTGCACATAAAAGCAGACAAAAGAAATCATATTTAACACAGTACAGGAGAACAGGAAATTTCAAATGTCAATGTCAGTTGTGCTGAAGTTTTACAAGACCAAAAATTAAGTCTGAAGACCATTCACATTTGTAGGCAACACGCATCATTTTCACCTCCACTGCCATCCTTTGATTCTTTTTTTGTTCCTCGCAATGTGACGTACACAGAAATGTGATGAACGTACCTTAACTCCCGTCTCCTGCTGAAGCTGAACTAGAAGCTTTTCTTTGTCCTGCTCCAATTCTTCAACTTTTGAGATTGAATTCTAAAACGAAATGTTAACATCAATAAAGAGAATTATTCTTCAATTGGCCCAGATAGCAAGATTTTATCATAAAAAAACAAAATTAAACAATGATTTACTCTATGTTTGTTCAGTTTCACAGATAGAGACACAAAGTCAACATCATACTTAAAATTTTATCTCCTCTTCACTCCAGTTCGATCGGATAAAGAGATTATCTCTTATTCATTTCAGTTGATGCCAGTTTGAAATGTTTTATTATACAACAACTTTTCAAACAAGTAAAATTATCATGCCATTTAATTTCTTGGCAGAAACTGATGAAGTCATAAAGTTTAAACTTTCAGAGATTCTTATTGAGGTCAAAGCGCTGCGAGTCATGGTTGTAGAAATGGGATGTCAAGTTGAGATCAAACAGTTGACATTATACAACATCTGAACAAAAATATTAAATATTGATTAAACTGATTAAATATTGTACTCACTTTCAAGCTAAGTTCCAATCTTTTAATTTCCTCTTTTGTTGATCTCATGTCTTCCTCTGTGTCTTTCAGTTGTTCAGAAGTGAAATCAAGAGTTGCCTGCAATGTCTCTTCTCTCTCCTGAAGAAATTTTTTTGTCATTTACAAAAAAATGTCAAACCATCAAAGTTCTATTTAGCAATGTAGAATAATTCATACATTTCTTATACACTCACACCTTGTCACCTTGTGCTGTCAGTTCGTTGAACTCTAGCGATCGTTAAGGCCAGCCTTCTCCATTGCTTTCTTTCTGATGTCGCTTCTCTTAGTTGTTCCAGATTCATTCCTGTTGTTTCTTGAACATCGTCCAACCACCTTTTCCTTGGTCGCCCTTGTTTTCTCCTTCCCTCTCCGCATGCCAGCATCATATCTTTCTCCAAACCATTTGAACGCATAACATGACCAAAGAAAACCAACTTTCTTCTTAGCACTGTTTGTTGTAACGACTCATCCATATCGATACCAATTTCTGTGCGCACCCACTCATTTGTTCTTTTTTCTTTCCAAGATATTCTCTGCATCTTCCTCCAAATCCACATCTCACATGCGTTAATCTTTTTTTTCATTATCTTGGTCATTGTCCATGTCTCACATCCATATAGTACTGTTGGTATTATCAAAGCCCTCACCAGTCTTTTTTTCCTATCTGTACTCACATGCCTATCCTTCCATATTTTTTCCAATCCATTCATTGCAGTTTTTCCTATTGCCACCCTACGTTTTATTTCCGTATCGCACTTGCCCTCTTTTTCTATTACAGATCCTAAAAACGTAAAGCTTGAAACCACCTCCAATTCCTCTCCGTCTATCACAAAATTGTCTGCCCCAACTGTTGTCATAATCTTTGTCTTCTTTATGTTGAAATAAAGACCAGCCTTTTCGCTTTCACTCTTTAGTCTTTTTATTAGTAGTAACAAATCTGCTTTTTTTCCTGCTAATAATGTAGTATCGTCTGCGTATCTCAAGTTATTCAGTAATCTTCCTGCTATCCTTATTCCCTCTTTTCCCTCCTCCATTTCAGCCAACCTCATTTCTTATACACTATGTGCAACAATATACAATGAATATAAATGCATAATAAATATATATGGAAATATTTGTGCTCATCTAAAGCCAAAATATTTTATCAGGAAATATTATAACAATTACTGAATGTTATATTATCTATTTCGATCTCATTACTGCTTAATCTCACACCATAACAGTCTGCATTATCGTCGTCAACTTAATCAAGTAATTAATACTAAAATTTAAAAAATTCACCTAAAGAGCATTTTAATACCTGGAACATCAGCAGGCATCTGCTTTGTGAAGCTAGTGTAACATACTCTTGATTCACTGAGTATATTACATAATATAAGTCACTACAAAACAATAATTATTGTTAGATAGCACTGATTTGAAGTCTTTAATATAATTAAGAACAATTGTTCTTTCAATCAGAGAAATTTTAATTGAATAAAGTTTCACCTGAAGTTGGTCTCTTTCCTCGGATGCCAGCTCCAGATCCTCTTTTACTTTACCAAGTTCAATGCTCAGTTTCATCAGCTGATCAACCATAAAATCAAAATAAAGAAATCAGAAACAGATGACAAATTAAAACGGATGTCTTATTGTCATGCATTCAGAGGTCAAACTCAAATTTGGCTATTATGTAACATTTACAAATGCCCATCGGAAAATCATCGAAATTGTTTTTCAGACATGCATTTTTCCTAAAACTATTCAAGCATAAACAACTATCAAGACACAGACCACCAATCATTAATTAGTTTTGTTAACAGAAATAATTGCTGAAAAATAGTCTCTGATCGAATCAAACAATACCTCAGTTTCAAACTGTGCGACTTCTTTATCTTTGATTGTTCGATATTCTTTTGCGTCGTTCCTCACTTCAGTCAACTTCTTGTCATTTGCCTCGCTCATAATTCGCAAATCTTGCAATTCACTCGTCAAAACTAGCAAACGATCAAGTTAAACAGATTTTTAATGCTTCATATTCAGGTTCTGCTAAAAGCCGAATGATAAGAGGGACATACAGACACAAACTAACAGTTGCAGAGGACAGTTCAAATTCAATCACATAATTTGCTCCAGCCTTTATAACAAGATTTCATGAACTAGCAATATAACAAGTCAATTTAATTTGATTAAAATGAATGTTAAGTAGGCTGAGTTATTAGATTCAAGATAGCAAAGAACAAAATTTAGCTCAGCATAATTGGAAAAAGCAGAAGATGGCAAACTAGTTATTCGGATGAGTTATGGACTTAGATGCAAATAATTTGAACGAATGTGATATCCGAGCAAAAGCATGCTTGTATTTTTGACAACGTTCATTGAATAAGACAATAGGAACAGACTTTTTTGTTGATAGTGGCAAAACATGATGGCTGTGGATAAAGCACTAAAAGTGTCACAGTGAACAGAACAAACAAACAAATAATGTTAGTCAAAGCAGTAACAACCGAGTGGAAAGAATTTATGGAATCAATAATTTAAAGTGCATAAACACAATTTATCAGGAACAAAACCAAGCTCTACTGCAATAAAGATCACTGGTCAAACAGTTAAGAAACAATGCATCCTGGTCTTTCGAGACTTTAAAAAACATGAATTAACAGTCAAGAGAAGATCCATACTTACTTTTCTCCCTTGTAAGATAGTCGGAATTATCTTTCGCTAATCTCGTGACTTCCGTTGCAAGTTCAAAGATCTTGTCTTCCTGTGACTTCGTTTCTTTCGAATGTAACTGCACAACATACAATGAATCATTAACACAATACAACTAATATACTATTACTGTCCTCTCCTTCCAAAGTTCAGAAGTACACACAAAAATCATGAATAGGAACACTGATGGTGCAGAGCAGCTAGGAGTGAAAGACTTGTTCAAGGTTCTTACACAGTAATTGCCTCATGGCGAGGTTCAATCATGCACTCTAGCATGTCATGTTTTCTGGGACAGACGCACCACTAGCATAGTTACTAATGGAAGTCTGTAACAATTTTATGAATTAGAATTAAAAGCAATAGAAAGACAATCGAATGTGCAATAACAATGTCGCAACAAAGACAAAGGATGAGCTGAAAATAAGTCAACAATAGCTATTGTTTTTTTAAACAAATGCACAGCACTACAGAAAAACCAAACAAAACCTAACCAATCCTGATGTTTTTCTTGTTAATGATAACTGCAATATTTATCAAAAATTCGAACAAGTTACTTTTTACCTGGTGCTATATAAATCTGCAGTTACTGTAAGTGCACACACAGAGACACATACACACACACACAAAGACTTAATTAACCTTTTCTCTAAGTTCCTTTTCAGCCTCCAGAAGTGACTTGTCCTGAACGAGGTTAACCATATTTCTATCCGCCTCTTCCAACTGGATCTTCAAAGCCCTCAGCTCATCCTAAAAACAAAACAACATTAATACCGTAAGTAACAATAACAGAACTAAACTGATAGTAGATGACAGAACCAAAATATGTAAACACTTCCTAATAGCTCATACCGTAATAACATGAATTCACATTGAACAATCAGCAAGAACCATGGATCTTTAGAATGAATACAGACTGTTCAGAATTCAACATTGATCATTGTAGAAAAAATCATTTTAGTATTTTATAAATCATGCAAAGAAATAGTTTTGAAGAGGTACGCACAGGTGGTAGCCACGTACACCTAATAACACCAGCATTCTTCAATTGAATAACAAAAAGAATAAAAAGCAGTGTTTTAGTTGTATTATCATTCCATATCTCCATCTCCACAATCCAGCTTTCACTAATATTTCTGAAATTTCAATAACCTCGTGATTTAATTTGCATCTTTTATTACCAATAATTACTTTGATGTAACTATAAAGATATTTTATATCACATTTTGCATTTGCAAGTGGAGTAATAATAAAGACCCTTGCCCAGTTTCATACACGTTTACATAAATTTCATCATCTGCACTTGAATTCAACTGATCTCATCTCTTTCATAAACAATTCTCTACATATATTCAGAAATAGCAGAGAGCATAAAGACATGAACAATCAAGGCATCGTCTGTCTCACTGCTAATACGTCTGGCGTGACCACCTCACCTGCAGCTTTGAGATTTCTTCTCGCAGTCCATCAACCTGTTCCTCCGTCCATTCAACAGGTGGCGCCTCATGTCCGATCATATCGCCGCCAGCATCATCGTTTGCGGCAGATGTCTTTGTCTCCTCAGGAGACAAAGCCAGCGTTGGAATCGTAAAGCCAGGACCAAGGCTGTTACGTGTTTTGTTGCCACCTTTCTTTGGAGTTGTCATTATCTGATTGCACACATCAAAGGAACTTGTAGCTCTTCATACAGATCATACTCAAATCATTATTATATAGCCGTGTGTGTGTGTGCATGTTGGTGTATGTGCTTGTTTATCTAGAAATGTGAACAATTGTTCTTTCTCCGAGAAGAGTGATTTTTCCATCTACCTAACGTATCTGTGCATCTGGCTGACTATGCCACCAAATGCATTGTGCCACATGCTATATCAGAACCAGGGTCAACTTCCGTCATTACCGCATCAGATTATGGTTTTATGTTATTATCCACTAAATGATATTTTATATTTTCTCAAGAAGTGCATAAAATTTTGGATCTAAGCCGTGACTTCATAAGCTGATGAAATATACTAATACGTTCATTTCCAACAAGTGGTCCCATGTCTTTGGTAAGGTCACAAAATAATACTGAATTGTGATCCGTCATTTCGAAATCAGTCGGAAGGTACCGAATGTCATCAGGTAGAAAATGACGAAAAACCATGGAAAACCTTAAATCGGCCGTAATTGACATGACCTCAAAAACAAGCTTAAAAATATATATTCAATAGAAATGACGTATAAAATGCTTGTTTAGACATATCTAAATGTGTAAAAATTAATTTTTACTAAGAGCCCTAAATCTGCTTATCGAGATCGAAAGTCAGAATTTAAGTCAAAATTAGCTACATTTTGTTGCGATATTAAAATAAGTTGCAGGTCGAATCGAAAAACGTGATTGGTCTCGTTTTGAAAAAGGAAATCCCCTTTTTCTGTTCTATTAATAAAACATGACCGCCTTCTATTTAGTACGCCCTGAGAGCGGCCCGAAATAGATCGGCTAACTCACAGAAACTTAAAATAGCGCTATAAAACAGACACGTGACCAAATCTTGAGCCGTGGTTGGCTGAACGATTAAAGGTCGCATGGCCTCGCCTCGTGTAACGGGATAAATCGTTTATTTTCTTCGCTTTTCACCTAAATAACTTAATCTTCGATATGGAGAATATTTTGTAAATCCGTAGAGTAGTTAGGCAATTGTCGAAGCTACGCGGCGGCCAAATTGTATTTAAATAGGTCCAATAGAAATAGCCGTTTCATAGGAGAATGTCAATAATTATATCGCTAAACTTCGCACGCAATTTTCTCAACTAACAGTTTATCTATACCATCGGATTTAAAATTCTATAACTCTGGTTATATTTTAGATATAGAAAAACCGCAAACAGTTTTGGAAAGGAAAATGAAGCATGTACAGGAAATTGCTAAAAAGTGAAGAAATTTAATATGGTACTATCCGACGGCTTTTGTGAAAACGGGTCACAATTACTCATGTGCACACATGTGAGACTGATAATGCAGCATTATAAATTTTAAAAATACACCTGATCAATATCGGCAATTGCAAAAAATTAATAATAAGCATCTGTACTGCAAGTACAAATAGAATAAGATGGTCAGAGCACAATATAATAATAATCTTTGTTTAATTTCAAACAGACACACTACAGTATGATCACAATTCAAAGGATAATCGCAAGTTGCTACTAACACATCAAATTCTTTGAGAATTACAATAGAAGAAAATGTCAACAATATATAATCAAACCTTGATTGTTTCCGCGTGCAGATCATCCCTTGTCTCACGTTCGATCTGAGATCGGATCTGATGAGCCTTGAACAATTTCTCCAGTTCTTCCTTTGCTTTCGTCATTCCAACCAATTCCGCCTCTTTGCCGATGAGTAATCGCTGCGTCTTCTGCAGCTTATCAGCCATTTCACTACTCAACTGCAACAAAAGATTCAATCGTCAGACTTTGCTATTCACCAAATTACAATTTGAAAAGCAATAGAACATGAAGAATATGACCAGAATCATTGTCAGTGACAACAGGTCTAGTAGGGGAGAAGGAATAAATAAAACTGTCGTGCCAAAATAGAACAGAAACATTAATTAGGATGTAAGAGGCAAATCAGTACGTAAAATACGCAAGCTTTTCCTGATTGACAACATTTCACTCAAGCTATGGGTGAAAGCTCATCACAAGTTGTTCACTTGTCTCGATTCAATTACACGCCTGTTTCTAATCAAACAAAGTATCAAAGTCAAGTGTGTGAAGGATTTTTCTAACAGGAAATTCAGAGTCAGAGAAAAAGGCAAGCATCTCTGCAGGCAGAAGACAAAAGTCCCTACAAAAACCTGATTGATTTCAGCATGCGATGCAAAACAGAACTGTGTATGTTTGCTACAAACCAACATCACTGGCTGACTTCTGATTAAAATTTTAAGAGATATATATATTTGTCATTTAGATCTAAATTGTTAGGTGTTGAACTCACTGTGTCTAGTTCTGCCTGAAGTTTCATCATCTGCGCTTTCTGCTTTTCAATAGTTGCAGAAGTCGAGTTGTTATTTGGCGCAGTAGTCTGCTGATGCTGAAGAGTCTGAGACTTGCCCGTCTCTCCATCTACAACAGATGTCAAGAACAGAGTCATTACAAAGCAAACCTAAAAGTCGCAAAGTCTCAACAGCAATACCAGACATTTGACTCACAGAGGCGCACCTCATAGCCATAAACAATAATAAATAAATTTGCAGTCATTGTAAGTGCACACACACACACACACCCAGACAAACACACACACACACACAGAGGAAATTCACCTTTTCTCTAAGTTCCTATTAAATGAGATTTTCTGGTTGCAGATGCTGATATGTAAGTCTGGGTTTTGACAATGTTGGAAGGTAGTCCCGACAGGAATCAGTTAACTTGCCATATGTTTCAATTTCAAAGAGGCTGTTACCCAACAAAAGCCTGCAGCTATTTATGTGATGCGAAGAGTGAGGGGAAAACTGAAGAAATAACGGAAAAACCAGAGACAATTAATTGACATCCTTTCTGTAACATATTATAAACTTTAACACTGTAAGATTAAAAACCACACGACCTACTTTCCACTTGAAGTTCCATGAAGAGCTTTTCCAGTTCCTCGGCCTTCTGCTGATCGAGCTGTCCATTCTTGGCGTCAGCGCGCAGACATCTCATCTCGGCTTTCAGTGATTCATTGTCCATCTGATATCGGATGACTTCCGGATGATGGTCAACGACGGCCTGAAGCGTCTTCACCTCTGACCTCAGACTCTCCTACAATCACAAAACACCATCAACAACAACAATCAGAACAAACTTACATAACCATCCACATTCACTCTTTAAGTATCTTAACCCAATATTACCAACCAAAGTGTAGCAAATGGTATGGGAAATCATATGCCGCTGGTTGGTAAAGTGTTGATAGATATGACAATAGAAAGAAACAGCAATTTGAAATTCAGTAGACACTTTCAAACACAAATAAATAAATTTAAAAATGCAGGTTTATAAAACAAAGAAACATATATCTGTAACCAGAATTTTGTCTATGATTGAAGGATCTGTAGGTAGTGTGAAGGTTGGCTCACAAAACACTTCCTAAGTCATGGCAAAGCATCAGAAATTATTAAACCTAAAGTGGCAGGTTGTAACAAGTAGCAGTTTTGACAAGTAATGGAACTCAAAATTTTGTCATAAATAATATTGCTTCTGCTCTGCATTCTGAACTTCGCAATAACCAATGTCGGATTGTAACATTCTAAAAATTTCAAACTGCAGAAACAGATTTCCAATACAACTTCCTTAAATGTTTGTGGCAACACATACACTAAGGTTACTTATACACAAATAACCGTTGCACATGGTATGAGCTGATGCCTATCTATTCACAGAAAATGATTAATAGCAGCAGAAGATCAGAAAAAAGTGAGACATACAATAATGTCATCCTTGTCGTCTTGACTGAGCTCAATCTTTTCCTTCTGCGCTTTCTCAATCTTGCGCAACGCGTCTTCACGAAACTTGAGAACCATCTTCATCTGGCGCAACGCTTGCTCTTTGCGATTGCAGACCTCCTGTTGCTTCTTCAGGTTCTCCACTGCCACCTGATGGAAACCAAACAGAGATCCAGTGTCACACAGCAAAGTCCAGCTTATCATTCATTCATTGCATGGACTTAAATAGTGCCCATTCAAGATATCTATTCAAGGGTGCTTCCATCCCAGTCATGGCAAAAGAAAAAAGACTTTCAGAGAGATTTATGAAAAAAGTCTCATTGGTCAGATATAATAAATGCAGGGAGGTCATTCCAGATGGATGGCCCTACAACTGAAAAAGATTGGCACTGTCTGGTAGCTAAGCGAGCCCATAAAAGTAGGAGTTGCCCTTCCATAGCTAAGTAAAGAGCCTGACACGCTTCAACGTCAGAGACTGGGTGACAGAGATCGCGTGGGAAAAAGTCAGTCAACTATGAAAGAAAAATTAAACATATACATATTCTGTATCTTTAAACTACATTCTAGAATTATTACTAACAGTAAAGGTATAAAATTCAATAACTTAGAACTGTGCAATGTTTTACCTAACAAAGTATTTATCACAACAATAAGACAATTTGTATATCATCACAACTAAGCCAGGCCGAAGGAAATGGTGGTGTACACAAGGCCAAAAGGTCAATGATGAGCACAGATATAATGTCAGACCTCCTCTCAAATTTCATTAACATACAGTAAAATTGGTAGCAAGAGTGACATAAGCATCAAACTACATAAAGACAAAGAACAGACTTTGTAAGATAGAAGAAGCGTAAGTGCGTTGTCTAACCCTCTTCTCTGTTTCTGATTTGTTGCGAAACAGCATTGCCTGTAAGAAGAAGAACCTGTAGCGAACAGCTGAAGGACCGTTAGCGGTTGCGTCAGGAGACAGACAATCATCACCACTCCCATTCATAACTGAAAACAACCAAATCATATGAACTCAGAATCCAGGAATATAAAACATAAGCACAAAAGCTGACAACTATCCAAAGACTGAATATTTAGTATCTTTAACCCTTTACCGATTGAGGGCATAGGATTTCCCACACCGTTTACCTGGGTTGGGAGCGCCTCTGAGTAGCGATCTTGAACGAGTGCAATACAAATTCTGATCGATTGAAATAAACTTGACCTATCACTGAATAAACTTGACAGAAAGCAACAAAATAAACTTCATAACAGAAACATGTCATAATAGCAAAACAGACAAAGGCGTTTGAATTGTAGCTCGTCATATGTAGCATATTTGTTAGTTATCTATGCAACAAATGTCAGCCAGTTCTGATCTCAAGTCTTGATAATTCACATATGGCTAAAAACTTATGTCTTTCTTTTTAAAATAAAAAATAAGTAGACTTCTCGTTGACAATGGCCACAAAAGCTAAGATTAATTTTAAAAAATAGACCACTTCATCCACAAAAATAACCTTTTCATGAAGCAGAATGTGCAACTAACCCTGACTAACTTACAGCACATACTTTCAACCCTAATGCCAAACACAGTTCTTTCAAACAACTACGTACATACATCAAACTGCTAAAAAGCGAAATCCTTAAAAATGATAAATATTACATCTACCTGAATTTGGCGAACTAGCACTTGGATTTTTCACCAAAGAATTCTGTTGATACTGGAGAAGAGTCTCCTTGAGTCGTTTGATTTCTGCCTGCATGTGTGTAATGCTTCCGTGGGTGTCTTCATTTACAACGGCCTGATACATGAAAAGCACACTACAGCCCATCATTTAAACTCTAAACCGGGAATAGTGGCACAGTTGGACAGACAAATCAATCAATAACACAATGCATCCAATGTGGTGATCCTACTATAAGTCTCAAGATTTTAAAGCTTTTTTTAATGCTTCTATGAGCACTTGCATTCGAGCCACGGTCTAACAGTTTCCACGCACTAAAATGTATAGTTGTATACCTTATTTTTGATCATCTTTGCTCTTTGAGCAAAGTGTAGCGTTGACAGGGTTTCTCCAAAACATCTAAACAAATCAAATTTAACAGAAAAATACACAAAAATGCTAAAATACTTTTAAAGCTATTCTCAAATTATAAAAAGACTCAAGCATTTAACAAACACTGTTCTGGAGTAACAATAGAAAACTGGAGAAAATACAACTGTGACAAATTCAAATCCAAGCAACAGATGCTGGGTATTTTTATGCTGATGACTAGAAGAGCGAACTTTGATCAAGAAATTATGGGAAAGACGCTCTTTTGAAATATGCCAATGCCGATAAAATGTAATGATCTGGAACAACAAAGAACACTTTATGCACCTTCCAATATTGTAATATAAAATCTGACATTTATGGATGCTAAGAGGTATCTCAAATTAATTTAACTTTACATCATCACGAATTCAGAAAGTAGCATTATCATATGGAATCATGTCCAAACAACAGCACTTATCGTAGCAAGGTTTCAGAATGCATCTATAGTTACCGCAGTCTAATTTTATTCAAAGTAATTATATAAACCTACTTTGAGCCAGGATGGACACAGGCCACAATGTAGGTCTTTGAATTGCCTCCCAGTGAATCCTGAAGAAAATTTAAAAAAACGAATCTTCTACAGCGAAAAAATTAATTACAATAGAAGAGAATTAAAGACAGAAGACAAATTTATAACAGAAACAAGAGTAAGTTACATTTCACTTGAAAATGATTGATTGCATCTTAATAATGATTCTGCAGAGGAGATATTAGATTAGAGAATCATTTTTTAATTCAAGAGCTGTGGATATGAGAAGTTTAATTACATCGTAGATGACATAGAGTTTTGAAACCTTGATCATCAGCTGTACCTGGAGTCAAATGTAAGACTTAACTCTTGTTAGTGATGTAGCTTTTCCGGAAAGATATTTTTCCGGAAACTTTCCGGAAACTTTCCGGAAACTTTCCAGAAAGTTTCCATAGACCGAAAAATACATCTAACACATAATGTCACATTTTTCCTATCAGAAAACATAGGAAAATTTGAGTTTTTAAAGTTCCTTTTATTGGCAATGTGGGAAATGTTCACCTTAAAGAATTAAAATGACCATTAAATGCTTTCATTAGCAGTTCAGAATATCTGACAATTTGACACTTTGGCAGCTGCTTTGAGCCTGCTCATTTATTTCTTTCACTGTGCTATTTAGGATTATATTGCAACAGTTAAATGGTGATGTAAATTAGCTGAATCCTTGAAAGTAAGGAAAGAATGTAAGAGATTTCAGAAGTAATAAATTAAAGAAAATAATTATGGAGAGTAAATAAATAAATAAGGTTACAGAAGTTAATAAAAAAGGCTTTTCCTTGTCCATACGCCGCTTACTCAAGGCAACAACTCATGGATAGAAAATTTTGACCAAAACATATTTTTTGCTGCTTACCAAGAAAAGCAGATTTGAAAATAGATTAGTCTCACACTGCAATGGCATTGCCAATAACATCATATTTCAAGCATACAATAATAGTATGTAGGAATTAATCTGTTGCAGTACTTATTAAAACATTTGGTGTCTATAGTGTACTGAATCAATTGCTGTTTTTGTTTCATATTTTCAGAAGTAAAACAATAAGAAGAGTTAGGTGACAAAATCATAAAAATTTTCTTCATAATAACAGTGAAGTCTGATTGCAATTAATTCTTAAATGTATTGTCGGTGTGTACACTAAACAGTAAGCAATAAGTGTTGTTTATTGATTGAAAAAATCAGCAATGACTAAATAATATAGCTTACAGTGATTGATGTTTAAGCATATTTATGAATATAAATTGTTATTTAGTAATATTGTATTGATGGAAAAATATCGGAAATTTTTCGGAAAGTTTCCGGAAAGATACGTCGGAAAGTTTCCGAAAGTTTCCGGAAAGATATGAAACTTTCCGGGAAAAATTTCCGCCTCACAACACTAACTCTTGTTACTTATTTTCAGTTATGATTCTCTTCTTAGCTATGTGCTTGTTAGTTTTCAAGAATTCAGGTTTAAATATCACAATGTCAAAGAAATATGAGAGCAGTTGCATATAAATTAAATTGAAGGTCTATAATAGTACAGGCTACTTCATCCAATTACAAGACAGAATGTATCATTATCTGCACAATTCATGGATCCTAAGATCATATTAACCACATTTTAACACACAGCTGTTCCACAGAAGGTTTCAGAAAACAATACCAACAAACTGATAGACAGTAATGCAATAAACCACCTCTGGATAATAATACATACTCTAAGTAAAAAGCTGAGCTTGGAGTCTCGATATGGAATGTGTCGCGTTTTTCCGTGCGCAACATCCACCAACGCCATAATCACATTTCCAAGAGCGGACAGAGATCGGTTTATACTGCCAGCCTCCTAAATTTTCATCCAAATACAAATAAACTGTAAGCAACAACAGAGGAGCAGTCATGTCTTAAAGTAGCCTAGAGCTAAAATGTCTACATGCATTATCATTTATTACAAAATGATGACACGAGAGAGTACAAAACACCTTTTCCAATTTATAAACCATGTCAAATGTCATGTCACCCCAATGCTCGTAGCACGCTTCCTTTGCAGTCAATCAAAAATCAATAGATCACACAGCGGCTGACACGACATCGCCTTAAAGTCCAGACTCCAGATCTGTCAACCAGCATTGAAAAGAGGAAAAAGGTCAAGTGCCATGATAAATGGCCTGTGACATCTGCCTTCCTCAAGACAAAACCCATGGAAGACGGACGATATGCATATCTGATATGCCCTATAATCATATATATATATATAAATATTATATATACACTATGTACAGTATACATGGAGATATTCGTTTAATAATGAGCAAAAACAGGTTGGCAAACCGCAACCTGGTACATTGAGACAGACAAAACTTACATTGAAATAATAATATTAAAAGGAGCAATCAGTTATTGGAATTGAATTAATTTAGCTAGTTAGACTATGCGTTATTAATATGTTTGTTTTTTAATTAGATACTGGAATTCTGTGAAGCTTTACGAAAATGTTTTCACAGCAGAATGCACCACTTTTATCTGTTCAATGAGTGTGGGCATGTCTTCTGAATATTACAATAACAATGTTTACTAGTTAGCTTGCCTTTAGTCTCTGTCCTGTTGTGTTGGTGTCCTTCTGTCGTTCACTTCCTGCCAGATCCACCAAATGCAACTGTGACATCTTTATGTTCCACACTCCATTCTGATTCACCTATCACATAACAACTCTGCTTTAGAAACAAATATAAATTGGAACAGATGAATACTGTGAGGAACATCAATTGCAGTCAACTGTATGGCAGAGCAGCAAACAACTATGGCCAGAAATACAAATCACACCTAACCGCTTCTATCTTCCTTGATCTTCTTCACCAGCTATCAAGCTTTAAATTTTTTTTAGTCATCCATCATCCTTTTTTCCTTTCTAAACAATGCTGCTTCTAACACTTCTCCAAACTTCATTTCGTCTGTCTGTAAATATCTCCCTGAAAATTATGTTCATGCTTCATACTGAATATGATGACAGATTTGATCCCAGCTACTCATTAGCACAGCTACGGCTCAGTTTCAGTCTTTTATCTCAGTTGGTCCCTCTCTTTGGAATATGCTGTCCCCATCTACTCGATGCCAAATTTTAGTTGGAAAGCCCTCCACCTCTTTTGCTTTTCTCGAAACCCAGTTTTTCTCTAGTGGCCAAGTGCACTGGGAGCACCTCTGAATGGTTCACCCTATTAGAGGCACTTTATAAATGTTTTATTTATTTATTTAGCTTTGCAGAGTGCGTCCAGCCACTGAACAGTCAGCCTCATCAGCCAAGGTGGTTAAACCACCTAGGAAGCGAGTTGTTTCAATACAATACAATACAATGAATACACTTCCAACAGTCAACACTATATTGCTATTTGCACATACATGTTAGCAAAAAGCAACAACCAGGGCTTAAAGTGTGGCAGGACGGTCATGGATGGCGTCCATGCACTTATTTTAAAATCTGAACGCCGTAGTGCCACTAGCACAGCTTGGAAAGGTAAGAAGCGTCCAAGCACTTCTTTTTCCGCACTTTAAGCACTGGCAACAACCACAGACAGTGAGTGACATGTGTTCAGTCACCTTGGACTCAATGCTGACAGTGAAGACAGCGTGGCTGCGAGAGCTCTCACGATTCATCGTCGTTGACGCAACCGTTCGATTCATCCATCCGCGGTTGAGCACCTGGTACGCCTCGTGAGCGCTGGACACCACTTGCTCGTGCACTCCTTCGACGTACACACCACGACGAATGTTCTCGCGCAGCTGTAGACTCGACGTTGAAGTATCGAGTAAGTCAAAGATTTGCTCGTTGTAGATCTCCAGAAAAGAGCACTTACACAGGAAAACTAATTTGTCGCCATGCTGGAAGAAAACAGAATCAATGCTTTTAATGACTACAACAAAGACAATGAAAAGTCACAGATTCTACTGAACTAAAAAACAAAACAATGGCCAAATATAAGGCACAGAAATTAATCCTAAGAATATCCTCCTGTTACATTTGTAATTTGTATGAATGCAGATTTTTATGGCATCTCTAAAGGAAAATTCATCCTAGATGCTTCCAACCTGGCAATACAAGACCATGATCAATGTGAAAGATCTTCACTTCAATAACTAATAATAATATATGTTTTCATTTAATTTCAAAAGTTCTGACACTTTAATACTAAGAAAGCTCATGTCACAGTTCAATTTGCATGGAAGACTGTTCTAGAATTAAGGGCCGACCACAGCAAATCTTCACATGTCGCACGGTGGAAGCATTGAAAAGCACGTCTATTAGGAAAGTCTACCATCAGACACGCGTGACTTACAATTTCTTGTTCTTTCTTAATCAGCTTGAAGAGATACTCAAAACTTCTTGGAATGACGCCTCTTAGTTCGTGCTGAAAGTTATCCGTGTCCTCGTGAGGTCCAAGCATCGTGAACGTCTTTCCCGACCCGGTCTGTCCGCTACACATTAAGAAAGACAACAATAGCTTAGTTATGAAACAAAGAGAGTAGGCCTACTATTGATGAATTCTTGGAACGTCACACTGCAGAGAATATCATATCCAACTGCCAGTCATACCACAGCAATCCATACAATTCTACTGCTGGTCAGATGATATGAAACTGAGGTTCAAATATTAGTCTATTAAATATTATTGTTTTGGGCTTTTCAACCAAATGCACCCTTGAAACATATGATAAAATCTACGATGGCCAGACAGGTGGGAGGCATAGCTTAAGTACCACATACGAGTGTAAATTATGCAATCTTATGCATACTTACTACGCAAATATTGTTCCGTTATATCCACCAACGCATCCATCAATGATCTTCTTTCCAACGCTACAGAAGACACTCTCCTGAAACAAATTCAACCAACAGTAGTCAGGCACACAGCCAGAAACAAATTCAACAGGGATTCAATGCAGGACAAAATCAGACAGGAAAAGCATCATCTATTGGTTTACACCAATATAATGTTTCAGACCCTCCCTCTGCTCCATCGTCGACAGAATTACCACCAAACCATTAAGTCTATCCCTGAATCAAATGCCTGAACAATCTGAACATGTAATGTTAGTTATTTTCCACTACAAAAAGTTATGGGAATAACTTTAATCAACTGGGACAAAATTTCTGGACAATAGTTACTGATACTGATAAAGCTAGATCAACTCAAGGTTACTCAAGTGTCCACTAGAAAGTCCTAAACTAATTTGCAATTTATACCAATAGATGAAAGACTCTTAATAACCAAGAATTACCCCAAAACAGAGAGCCCAAGTACCAAACAATTCACAAGGGTAAACTTCAAAGTCTACTATTATTGAGCTAGAACAACAGATGTCAACAGCTACTAGATGTATTTCATTAATAAATTATATGACAGTTTAATTGATCATGTGAAACTCACATTTTTGCTAGCCTCATACTAACTAGTTGATCCGACAACGGTGTAAGAGAAACTAGTAACAGTACTTGCTCACATTCACAATCATTGCCGTTTACATGGAACACGGACTCTATTTTAATTGGACCACAAATCAGAGAGAAAAATTGGAAGATCTACACACATAAAACGTAAACATTTTTCTATAGCGACCGTATATGGGGCCTCAACCTTGCTCATTTTAAAGTGAATTGAACATGCGAGATCCTTCACCAGAGCTGGCCCTTTTGGTAGATCAGAAGCTACGAACGCAACACCTAAAAATTAATAATTCTTTTTCCCGGGCTTCTGTGCTGAAAGTCCCCTTGTTAATAGTCCATGCTGCAAGAGGCATTCTATAAGTCTTATACTTGCCTATCATTTGTGTCGTAATACAGAAAAGACAGAGCATTTGAAAGTAAAAACGGAAAGCAGAAAAGCTCATATACCTGCGTCACACTCTTGTCAGCAACTTCGTCAAAAGTGAAGACTTTTGGATCTGACTTGGAGCGCATAACAACAGCATTTCTGTCCTTGTCGACTTCCAGACAAGTGCCGAGATCGACGTCAGTCGGTTCCGTAACCAACGGTCGCACGCGGATGAACACTTTGATCGAATCGCCATCACTTTCCATACAACAGACAAGAAGCTGAGATAAATCTGCCAGTTAATCTATTTAAATCAATCATTGTTTTGTATGGAATATAAAAATTTACTCAATACTCTATGTACAATTGTACATATATGTAAACATAATTTATCATTCAAAGCAAGATACTGTGATCAACTTTCATGAAATCGTGTAATTATGGTGTACAACAGAATGCAAACCTTAGGCCTAAAAAAAAAAATTCTGTGTTTCCGGTTACAGAGCTAAAAAAAATTGGGTAGGTAGGTCGGAAAATATTTTTATTTTGTAAAATATTTTTATGCAGTGACTATCCGAAAAAGTATACCCCACTAGTGGGCCACTAGTCTTTTTTGCACGCTGAAACAAAGTACGTGTTCTAAGCAAGTATAAACTGCCTATTTCCCGACTGTCTGCACCTAAAACTGCTCTAGAAACAGTCCTATTAATTTCATTTTGTTGACGTCTCTTATGTTATGTCAATACAAACGTTAAAAAAATATTTTTTTGAAAAAAATATTTTTTTTTGAAAAAAAAATTTTTTTAATAAATTTTTTTTACAAAAATATTTGGGTCGCGGCCGTAAAAATAGGTCGGTCGCGTTACCGGAAACACAACAATTTTTTTTACGCCTTATTCAACTTGTTCCCTAAAAGTAAAGTCGTAGTACGACACCAAATCCCACTTTTAGAATAGCTTCAACAAAATAATAATCTACAATACTGCAGTTAAAAAATAAATCAACTAGTTAAAATAAATCAACTTTCCCATCTGTTTTACAAATTACGGATAAACTGTGAAAAATCCCTCGCCAAAATTGCCACTTCCTCTGTAAACATGTGACACCAATATTAGCATGTCACAATTTTCAGTGGCATGCAAAGTATGCCAGTGCTGAACTGAACACAGATAAGAAAAGAGACAAGAAAATGAAGACACTAGAATAGCAAAACAGATATTTCTTCTAAATAGTTTAGCACATATTGTTGCCATCATCATTATAATGTCTAGCAACTTTAAAAGCTCTGAAAATACTGGCTTCTACTACAGAGAAGTTATATAAAAATCAACAGTAGAAGATAAATCAAAATGAAAAGGCAACATTTAAGATGGATATTCAAGGAAAACAGAATGTTCAAGGTTGCCTCAAGGGAGTTTTCAAGACAGAGGTTTCATGTGATGAAACAGCTTCTTGTCATTAGACTGATTTGTGTCTAGTTCAACTGAACTGCATTGAGCAACAACACTGCACACAGGTTACGGCACTGAATCTCAAACGGCAGAAAAAAACCTTCAAACTATAAATGAGAAGAGCTTGGAATGAGAACGTTTCATAACGTTACAAAGTTCTGTATGTCTGGTTTTCAACAATTGAATGTCATAAACAACATTCTGTAACTGCTAAAAAAATTAATAGGGCTGGTTGATTACAAATTATTAATTGAATAACCTCCAAACATACCTTCAATAAATCGATTAAATCGTTTCAAAACCTATAATGAATGTACTCACGGGTGTCAGTTACCACTTTCTAAACACTCAAGTCATTCGACATGTTGAAGGTGATAAGACAGCGCTCGATCTCTTTGAACTATGGTAAGTTAACTGTTTATTGCGAATAGAGTTAATTTTACCGCCATCTTAAACTTTTCCATCAGCATTTACCTTAAATCCAAATTATGCATAGAGTTTCATTCTTATTTAAGCTTCTTTTAAATATACCACAAGTTTACAAACCTCAACCACATCATTCATTAAGTTATAACTGTATGGTTTAACTATGAAAAACAAGAACATTCATTTTGTCAAAGGTCTGCAAGCTACGGTAATCAACAATTCACTGACCTGGAGCTACCAGTGGAACACACAGAATCTGTAACAATAACGTCATAAACTCAATATTACATCATGTACCAGCATCACACGAGACATCAATACCAATTAATATTAATATTTATACTAACATAAATAACGTGCAAAATTTGCAAATGATGGATATGAGATGGATATTGATCTCTGTCTCTTGATGTTTTGCTCGTCCCATTGTTTGGATTGAAAGCTTCAGTTTCTAGCACACCTTTCTGGTATACATGAGCCAGCGATTGTGCAGACAAAAACTCTTAAGCCCCTGAATGCCACAGAAGCATCTGTGTCAGACGTGATAAATTGCCATGGTTGTCTTACATGCATAGATCTGTGTAATACCATCAGTGCTCATAACTTTATATATTACTATTACACCAATACGGTTATATGAAGCGAAATTTATTTCTGTATTTTATGGTACTAATACGAGGCATCGAAGTAGCCCAGATGTTGGCAGATGAAGGTAACTCTTGCACCCAGCCATGTTTTAGTTTATAATAAACTCTGCAATTTTACATGTCTTGGTGAGCACTTTGTACGCTATATTTCAGTGCAAAACTCCGCATTTGAACAAACTATAATGCTTACGAATACTAACTCGCCTTCGCAGAAACAACTTTATTCAGATATTTTTAACCAATGAACTTTCCGTGCAATGTCTAATTTAAGACGTTTGTAAATACTGAGCTCCTCTATGTCTGTTGTTCCTAATAAAGATATCATATTCTACTTTAATACATTTTTCATTTGCCTTACTCACTCACTGCGAAAACTTTCGCAGAAATGTTAGGCTGTTGTGGGTGTAGATCAGCACTCTATTCTGCAAAAATTGGGGCAACCATATTGTTTACTCTATGTGACCGAGCCGATGTACTCGTTTACCGAATAATTCATTACTCATCCTTTTGTCAACACAGTTAGTGTGTTTTACATTTCATATTGAACTGCTCTAGTCGACGCATTTGGAACTTACAAGTTTCGCGAAACACCGGCTTGAAACAAATGGAGCACTCAAATCACATTCGTTCACGATAGGGTCGTACAATATTATTAGACTACAAAGTTCACTTTTTACCGTTTTCACTCATGGAAATAGCTTGATGAAATTGCGCCAAGTATTTTTCTGTCTTCTAGATAATAAGTTATCCAAATCAGGCAGGTATTAAATACATATTACTTTACAATAACTGTTCTAAATTCATTTCAAAATATAAAACAACTGAATTTTGGCGCAGTCCAAATCTCATGCAACGAATTGGAAACAAGAGTAGGGTTGCCTTGCCTTGTTTCGGAATTCCTTGGTCCAAAATCACGCCAAAAAGTGGCCCAAAAGTCGCGAAGCTGCCCGTCTTCACTGCGGTCAATCTTCAAGCATTAAAAATGTCCATGTTGTATGGCTATGGGTCAGAGATAATTGTGGACAATGAGATAAGGGGATTTGAGGAAACTTCAGGCCTTCGCAATATCGACATGGAGAAGAATGGAGAAAATCAGCTGGCTGGAATATAGGCTATTAGAAATGAAGAAGTGTTGGGAATGATTGGCGAAAATTGGCGGATGACAAACACAATTATAATGGAGAGACCAAAGAAGTGGGTAGGAGTCCGTAGGACGCGCATTGAAAGAAGATTCCTATTAAGAACGGTCACAGAAGGAAAAATTAAAGGGAAACGAACAAAATGAAGACCATGACAGATTATGCTGGACTGGATGATTAAACGTGAATATGGGAAGCTTAAGGAGAGGTCCAACATCCAGTAGCGGCGCTAGAGGGGATAGAGGACTTAACCCCCACCCCCAAAAGGCTATCCGTTTTTCCCCATGTAAAAATCAAATATTTCCATGCTTAGCCCTCCAAATTATTCAAATGACTAAAAACGTCATCGAAAATTTTGGCGATGAAAATGGAAAATTTCCTCCGCGAGTTCAGCCCTCCCTCCAACTGAAATCCTGGCGCCGCCACTGCCAACATCGAAAGGAATGACGACGTCGGAAATTTGAGCCTGCCTAGGAGCAGAGAACCAGAAGAAGAAAAATGTCGCCGTATCGGCCACGGGATAATTCAGAAAATAAAAGTAGCCCAAATCTGAACAAGAGCTCATTACTCTCACTAGGTAGCCTACAATAATTTAGCTTTGAAGCGCAACGCCGTGCTCATGATTGTGTCTGTGGGTGTATCATGTATGACAACTTCTCTCTCATTAAAGCTTTCATTCAAGTATAATATGTAGCAACTTTTCAAGGAAACTACTCTGCAAAGGTGCTCCCTACTCCAGCACGGACAAAAAGAAACGCTTTCAAGTGCTTATAGAATGTATCAGTGACCTAGGGAACAGGTGTAACTTAAAGGGGAGACCATTCCATATCGCTGGGTCAATCACGGAAAAGCACGGCTTTGCATGATTATGTGCAAGCCAACGGAACTGAGGAGCGCGCCCCGTTCCGACTGAGTGTTGGGATCAAATTATAAGGTGGCTATTAATCAGCATACTATAGACAGTTGCGGCTAGCTTTGAATCCAACGTAGGCCTAAGGGCATTAATTAATTGTAGGCAGGAGCAGGGACTTACGGAGGCAGAGGCACCCCAAATTTGCAGGAGTACGGAGCTGTTCATATTCTCCGGAAATATTTCAGAAATACTTAAAATACAATTATAAATTTCTACAGAATTAACCACTGTTTATAAACATACTGAGTAATTTTGGTAAGATGACAGCTTAAAATACTGCCATTAGGCCTACACTGTGCAAATTAAAAAAATGAGGGGGCATTTATTGAAGTCTTAAACCACATGTCTGAGCACTGAAATTATGAGCAATTTTGTTGATATAACCGCTTAAAACTTAATTGCCATTACAGTGTGGAAAGTAAACAATGTTTACACAATGTCAATAGGAGACACTTTTTGAAGTCTTACACCATGACTATCAGCACTGAAATGATGAGCAATTTCGTTAAAATGACAACCCAATATACTACCATTGCAGTGTGAAAATTAAAAAAGTTTTCTAAAATGGGGGAAAGGACACATATCCTCTAAGTGATCGTCCTTTGGCCGCTTGCTCATACCCTCCCCCCCCCCCCAACCCAGGACCAAGTCCATGATGCTTGATCTACCGGTAATTAGTTTCATTGTTCTACTTTACACGTCATCACAGCTAGCCTACTGCAAAGAACTTTATATTACATTTCAGTTGAGCCAAGTCACGTTGCAGGTTTGAATCTACCTCAGGCCACTTCGTAGCGACCTTGGAGTCTTGAACAAGTTGCTCACCCACAATTGTCTGTGAGGAAGGCAACAGGAAACCACCTCACTCATCTCATCCCCAGAGGCGTAAAGCCTATGAAATCATCATCATCGTCGTCGTCGTCATCGTCATCATCATCATCATCATCATCATCATCATCATCATCATCATCATCATCATCATCATCAATCATCATCATCATCATCATCATCATCATCATCATCATCATCATCATCATCATCATCATCATCATCATCATCATCATCATTGTTGCAGCCTAGTACCTATTCAAGAACTTTTTGAAGAACTTAGTTTAATACCACACCAGTATGAGCAGTGAGCACTTGTATAAGCAATAGTTCAGCTGATTGGCATGTAAGTGATGTAACAAATGTAACAAATGTCACCCGTAATCAAGGTCACATGTAGCTGCAATAAGAAGTGACAGTAAGAGGTCCTATGGAGGACCTTGATTCAACATTTTTTAATGCGACTTGCTAACTACAATATCTTGTGATCATACATGCACACAGTATCCTGGAAATCACGTACAAGTTCAGCTCAAGCGCTTTGGTTACAGTTCAAGACATTAGCTATAGTAATAATTATTAGTTGGTTTTTCTAAACAAGAAGCTCAATGACAATGAGCAAGAAATATAACGTTATCTAAACTCTAACAACAAAGTCGGTTGTACAGTGTGGCACCGACGTCAACATAGTCTACTGCAAGGTGAGACCCTGTGCAAAATTCATACAACATGAGAAAAAACTTTGCTTTGATTCTTGGAACGTGAAAACTTAGAGTCAAAACGTGACGCCAACATGTCAGAAACCACAGAACATAATTATTTGGTGCGTATACAGACGCTGCTGCTGTTGTAGAACTAGAATCGAGAATACTGCGGCTGCAACGATCGTCTGTCCGTTCAACACGCATTGCTTCACCGATCCTGATCTCTTCCGATATTTCTTTCCGACTTTGCAGAAAGACAAACATTCAAACAAGTTTAGACATTTCAAAATACAGCGAGGACATAATTCTCTTGCTCTCAACGTCTTATCTACACCAAGGTCTTGTCCAGTCTGATGTCTTGTGAAATTTTGCATAGTCCCACAGCAGATTTTGCACAAATGTCTGCAGCCTAGAGTGACCTGTTCCTGCATACGCGGTTGCTATAGCGAGCATACACAGACTGACAAAAGGATGCACCAACTACATGTAGTTAACTGTTTACTTTTAGTTTATGTATTAAATTTACTAACTGAAACTATTACTTACATTTGAACATTTTTAATGTTGTCAGTAGATCTATTTTTTACGCTATTTGTATTCATATTCGACCGAATAGTTGGTCTAATTATTCGTATTCAGCCGAATAGTGATTATCACCTATTCGGTGCAGCCCTACGCAATACATACATGCATGCATACACAAAAATAACTCCCTCATCTGCTGAATCTCACCTTTAGACTCTGCATTCGATGGGGGAGGATCATTGGGATACTTGTGATCTACAAACAGTTTTTAAATAGATAAGATTGTATTAATTATATGTCATTACAAATTTAAATTGTTGCACAATAATGTTTGGCAAGTATAAAAAATAGTGAGGAGTTTAATATGCTGTAGACTAATGTTTCGCAAGGCTAAGGAATCTTCTGTCAGAAAATTTACATAGAACGACATTAAAAACCACAGCAACAATAAAAGCCACTAAGCAGGTTTTGGCTTTTCTAAAACAGCGGCTCAATATCCGATGGCAGCAAGATGTAGCGCACTAACGAAGTTTGCCAGAGACATTTCAATGCAAACTCTGTCAGTTTATCCACGGCTTACGTTTCTAGTTGATGGTTGTTGTGAAACGTGAAACTTGAAGCTTATTTTGAAGTCTTCATCATCGCAATGAAGTTTTAAATATCCAATAATTAATTACTTGACACAACACGTGGCTAATTCAGAATCCTTCTCGAACTGTACATAAAGACAGTATGATAAATGATAATGAAATAAATTCGATAAAATCCTGAGCATTTACTTCTGTAATAGAACGACATCAGTGTTGATACGTTCTTGAACTCCATGTAGATCATTTTCATTCCAAACTGGACTTCTCGTCGGTATTCCTTCGGTTGAAATCTGACGCCAGGCAGACTCTTCAAGATCTTCAGTTGAAACGAGAAGAAAAGCAACCTTAAGACAACTGAGTTAGACTACGCAAGCGTGCAAGACTAATGCATGTGAGGTGAAGCAAAGTAAGCAGCTATGTGTTCAAACAGTTTAAAGAGTTGTTATTCTTAGTCATTGTCTGGTGCTGTAGTCCCAAATGTCCAGTGGATGTAATACTTTCTATTATACTGCAGACATTGTTCGAATCGAAACTCTGGACGACACCTTAACTTCTCAAACAGATTGTCATACGTTGCAATAAACAACCAAAATTTGAGGTCAATTGAATGGAAATCAGGTTTTAAAAAAAGATCTTTTATCATGACAACTAATGAGCTTACAACACAGTTTTAATACCTATGTCTATTTCACAAAGGCGCTGCACCTATGACCATGAGATGTATTCCGTAGATAAGTACATTTAAGACTATGAAAATGTGTGCCGTACAGAGAGACAGGCAACTGTACATAAGTGCAATGGCAGACTGTTGCAAGTGGACGGTTCATTGCTCGTGAATACGCTGGTGCCCTTCGCTTGGCTTTCAAGTGGCGCTTTAGAAATCTATAGATTACAATTCAGCATGCTAAAATGCATGGGAAGGCAAATAGAAAAGTTTCAAGTAAAGGACAATAGGACATCAGTGGAAACACGACCCACTGAAATCTCAGCCTGAATTTGTGTGGAAAGGTCACCACGTATATTTCGATGTGGCACACGACTCCGACGTCAATTCAGAGCAAGAAGAGAACAACGAAATATTCTAGATGAAACACAGATTCACTCGTCAGAAACGAGAGCCAATCACAGTCTCATCGAAACGAATTTCATCTCATCTAACCTTAAATTGGAGCGAACAGTTTCCTGTATGGTGGAATTTCTTTCCAAAGAACTGCTTCAGAAATTTATGCCGCAGCTCCTTCCAAAAGAACTGTGACACTAGTATTGCAGCATCAGATGGTAGATGGATGGATAGAGTGACCGTATCATTGAGGAACACTGTTTCGTTTGTCGATTTTCCAACATCTTCCCCGTTGCGGGTCAAACGAACTTTGAGTTTTGCTAATCTCCCTCCAGTGCAGTCCTCTGTAGTCAAGAAAAAACGATCTCAGATTACCACTTGCTTGTCATGCGCTTTTTGCTGAAGCATTTATTAAGCGCATTTATCAAAATATTTATCAAGTATGTAGAGTGTAGACTAGTCTGTGTTTTCAAAAAGTGTCTCTTGTCAAAATAATTATAAATTTATACCATTTGTCTGATTATTTATGAAGCATATTTTGTCCGAATAATTTTGTCTGATGGCCAATAAACGTGGACAAAACTAAAGTACCGGTAAAGTCGACAGAGAAAACAATATGCTGTATTGATAACAAAAACAGATCTATTACTTGAGCAGGTTGACACATATTCAATTGGTTACTGAGGATTGAGACTGTGATATCATGCAACATCGGAACCCGACTCAAGATTTGGAATAAACATAGCATGTTAATTGCCACAATGTTGCAGATCTTAAAGACATTAGTATGGTCAGTTGTTATGTAAGAATGCAAGAGTTGGACTTTGAGGAAGATTGATGAAGCGCAAGAATAAATGCAATTGAGGTTAATTGTTAGTCTGAAACGACGTGTCCTCTTAGTCGCATGGACAGTTAGAAAGACAAATGAATCGGTAAACATCGAAACTGCTGGTGTTGAGAAGAACAGGGCTATCAAATCTGTGATGGAAAGGATGCTGGCATACTGTATGGGCACATTAAGATGAAAAAGGGAGTTGTTTAATTGGAGAAGGAGATAATTCTAGGCACAACACCAGGGTCACGTGTATGGGGTAAGCCAAAAACGCATTGGATGGATAACATCAGAATGTGGACTGAAATTTAAACAGATCTGATTAAAAAAAGACGGTCGAGAACGGACAGCAAATTGAAAAAAATTGTACATGACATGACCTGACCCCATCTGACCTGACCTGGCTTCAAATCACCTCAACTTATCCTTCTGCATTCTACGCCTTATTCTTAGAAGAAATCCTTCGATACAACAGATATGACCAGAGCGGACACAGAAACGACAACCAGTTCGATCCGATGCAGTGCTCGTGAATAAGCTGGTGCCCTGTTCTTGGCTTTATTGTCTTACCCAATGATGAATTAAAGACTGAAACGTTGATCCTCGACTCAGAGAAGACGTCGCCTTTGAGGTCCGGTCGTCTGCTAATGTTGACACTTTGGTCAGTAATGTACGTCAGCCTGACTATGTACGTCCCGGAATCATCCACTGTTAAGTTGCGAATATCTAGGCTCACTTCATTAGTAGCAGTTACTCGTTTATTGTAGTTCGTTGTCATTATAGCATCTTGGTTTGGCATTCTTGATCCAATGTTCACTTCTGTCTTCTTCTTGGCATGGCGCACGCTCCACGAGATGTCGTACGCACTACTGCAACCGTTTAATTCCAGAATCCACTCGAGATGAAGAACGCCGTCCGTGCAGAGCTCCATGTTTCTTTCCTCCTGATTTTTCTGTTTCTGGGAAACAACTGATAAAGACAATAATATAACGATCATCATAATAATAATTATTATTATTATCATTATTATTATTATAATTAATTACATGATATAATAGAAACAGATTTTTGTTAACCAAGCAATAATAATAGCATTTCACATGACATAATAGAAGTAGATTTTTGGTAACCAAGCAATAATAATAGCATTTAACATGACATAATAGAAGTAGATTTTTGGTAACCAAGCAATAATAATAGCATTTAACATGACATAATAGAAATAGATTTTTGGTAACCAAGCAAGAGAGGACTGTAACTGTAGAGTCAGCCTACAATGCTACAACTCACCCATCTGTTGTATACTGTTGTCATTTTACAGTCTGTCTTCCTCCCCCCCCCCCAAGTGGAGCAGTGGACCAAGGCAACGTAATGGGTACGTGGGAATTGAACGAGATTCGAACCAGTGTCCTTCTGAACACAGTGCCAGCATGTAACCATTCTACTATCTCCCGTCGCAGACTCCTGCAGCAAAACTGGTTGTAAATCTTCATAGATTTGTACTTAACTCATCAGCGCCTGACTTTTTCTCAAACTATTCACAAGGTGTGAGAAGTTCAGAGAAAATCAAGAGTATGAACAATACCAAACAAAATTATTTAGTTTTTAATGTCTTGGGAACAATATTTTAACGTCAGATTTCCCGAAGCGATAATGCATTAAAATGTGGAAAGCATTCATGAATATGAGATTAGAAAGGATTAGACTAGGTGATGTGAAGCAAGGCACAAATTTTAAAGTACATTTCATCATCGTCGTCATCATCATCATCATCAATGATTTTGACTATCACCATCATCGCTATCATCATCATCATCATCATCATCATCATCATCATCACCACCACCACCACCACCACCACCACCACCACCACCACCACCACCACCACCACCACCACCACCACCACCACCACCACCACCACCACCACCAGCACCACCACCACCACCACCACCATCACCACCACCACCACCACCACCACCACCACCACCACCATCAATAATCATTGTTTTGACTATCACCATCATCGCTATCATCATCATCATCGTCATCATCATCGTGACCACCGCCACCAGCGAAAATAAGTGAAGATTAGAAAGGCACCATGTTCTACTAGAAACTGGTCAATAAAAAATGTCTGCATAGATCTAATGTCAAATGTGTTATATCCTTCACGACACGTTTCAATACTTTGATAATATTCTCAAGAATCAACTTGCAAACTCTTGGAAATATGCATGCATAGTTGCATACACAATTACACATACACTATTACACTACTCTCATAAACATACACATTCATGTATGCACAGATGCAATGCAATGCATGCATACCTATAGTCATATGCATGCATGCGTATATATGCAATTATGCATACATAATTACATATACATGCCAGCATAAGTATATGCACGGAGACACATGCATACATCGTGAGGCGCAATGGTGTAGGAGTACGTTCAGTGACTAAGAGCCAGAAGGTTGAGGGTTCAAATCCAACTCAAGCCGCTGTGTATGTATATGGACACTGAGCAAGCCCCTCACTTGCAATCACTGATGCGCTTTGACGTGAAACTCAGATTTGTGTCCGCACTGTATTTCGAAGCGCCTCCAAGTAGAAATGTTAAAGGGGCGCTATGACAAGTGCTCATACATGCATGCATGTAATGCCATGTATATGACAAGTGCTCATACATACATGCATGTAATGCCATATGACAAGTGCTCATACATGCATGCATGTAATGCCATGTATATGACAAGTGCTCATACATACAATGTCATACGTGCATGTAATGCCATATGACAAGTGCTCATACATGCATGCATGTAATGCCATGTATATGACAAGTGCTCATACATACAATGTCATACGTGCATGTAATGCCATATGACAAGTGCTCATACATGCATGCATGTAATGCCATGTATATGACAAGTGCTCATGCATACATGTGCATGTAATGCCATGTATATGACAAGTGCTCATACATACATGCATGTAATGCCATATGACAAGTGCTCATACATGCATGCATGTAATGCCATGTATATGACAAGTGCTCATACATACAATGTCATACATGCATGTAATGCCATATGACAAGTACTCATACATGTATGCATGTAATGCCATGTATATGACAAGTGCTCATACATACATGTGCATGTAATGCCATGTATGCAATACATAGAAACATTAAAACGAACATAAATGCATATACACATTAGACTGTTTAGACATCCATACAGATGGGTGATGTATAACAACTGTGCATACAAACATAACACAGCATACTCTGCAACCACTGTCTATTGAACATGTACAAAATAGGAAGAACAATTGCCATTCTTACCAGGTGCTTCCATGACTTGAAGATTGGTCAAATCTGTGCTGGAGATATTCACTATATCAGTGGAATCATCAAGGGAGACACTGACACTGTATGATCCACTGTTTTCCAATTTCACCTTGTAAACTGCTAGGCCTGCATTAAACGTCTTATCAAACGTATCATCTGCGGAGAATGTTTGTTTGGGTAAGGTTTCGCTGCTGGTTGTGGTCCTTCCGGGTGTAGCATCTTCCCCTGAACCGGCTTCTTCCAAATTATCTTCCAAGTCGCCACTTTCTTGGTTGGACAGGCGGTCAAGCAAAGTTATAGGAGATTGGCTACTGGGTGTTGTCTTTCCGACTGTAGTATCTTTGGTAGAACCAGTCACCGGGTCTGATGACCTCTGAGGATTGGTGACTCTGGTGCGTGAATCTTTAGTCGTGGTCGTTGGTGCAATGGAGGTCGATGGTTTCTTGGTAGTAGTGGTTTGGACGTCATAGATGCTATAGATAGGTGTATCGTTGGAGTACCAGCTGCGACCGATGACCTTCGCATAAGGACAGCTGTTTCTCTTCGGATATTTCAACGTCCAGTTGAAGACAAACGACTCGTCCTCGCACATCTCCACAGTCGGAGGAGAACCACGAACAACCGCTAAAAGAGACAACAAAAAGCAACTGTGTTTGGTATTGCACTTTTTCAATGTTCACATACGCGCAAACGATAACACGGCAGAACACCGAAGGCGCTGACCATAAAAGATTACGTAAGAAAGGACTTTAATGTCCTTCACTGTTTATTGTCCATATTTCGTGTGAACGTATGAGTGGAAATGCGAACCCTTCTCTCGGGGTTACAAGTCAACCTCTCTTTCCATTTGGCTACTTTACTTTGCTCTAAGTGTTCTTCATCTAAACGATTTATTTAAAAAAATTATAGTGTCGAATCAGAAGATCTTGATAGATGACATGTTGCATAAATAAAACTCACTGACTAACTCAATGTCTTAGTTACAACAGTGGCAACTTGGTATATAGAAACATTTCAGTTATGATCAGGGCTGAAAGTGGGCCGGGTCTGCGATCCGGTATTGATTTTCGTGACCCCGCTGTTGACGGGTCTCAGTCAGGTCAGGTATTAATAACAATAATAAAAGCACGGACATACGTGCATATTCGATATGAATAAATACACACATACAAGTCATACATGCATACCTATATTATGCATAGACCCTACATGCACATACACACATACAATACATACATACACATATACCAGTACATGTATACATAGATGCATAATTGCATACATACGTCTATACTCTATACATACATACAAACAATCGTAAATACATACAATAATACATACATGCATGCATACATATATGTCCGGTTATCATAGGAAATAATGGAGTCCATCTATACCAGGGGTGTCAAAGAGCGAGCTCGCGGGCCATTTCTGGCCCGCCCGCCAACATACAAACAATCGTAAATACATACAATAATACATACATGCATGCATACATATACATATATGTCCGGTTATCATAGGAAATAATGGAGTCCATCTATACCAAAGGTGTCAAAGAGCGAGCTCGCGGGCCATTTCTGGCCCGCCCGCCGACGATTTATATCTGGCCCGCGGAGCCTTACAAAATTAGAGGATAAAAGTTCAAATTTTTATATTTTACAGTCAGCGCCAAATACATGGAAGTTATTTTCTTACTGACGTTACTTTTGCTCAAACGCACAGCTCTGTGTAGGCTGTGTAAGTGTGTATCCATGGTTTCCGGTTGGTTGTCTGTTAAATTTTTTTTATTAAAGTTACGAAACACTTATATTATTTAAAATGTTCTGGGAATTGGCTGACCAAGCCCGGAGCTCCCTCTCAGATCACTACCCAATTTTGCTCAGGAACTTTGACACCCTGGCCCGCCAGTTGTTGGGAGCTGTTCACATTGGCCCGCCACTTGTTGGAAGATGTTCACACTGGCCCGCCACTAAAAAAGGTTTGACACCCCTGATCTATACATACATGCTTACATACATACACACACACATACATACATACATACATACATACCTGGTACATACAATACATACAATACAATGGTGGTAATTTGCAAGATGGCCGATAACATTAACTTACTTGGAATCTGAGGTGTCTCAACTTCTACGTTTGTGGATGCTGTTGAACTCGCTCCATTCTTGAAGACGACACGGACCTCGTACAGTCCGGTGTCAGACACCGTCACATTGAGAAGGATGATCCCAGCATTGTTTGATTTGTCTTGTTTGACCCGCATGCCATCGGTTGAGTGGAATGAAGAACCACTGCCATTCCGATCGGCAAAACTAGCCAGATCTATCCTGTCCGGAGACGTTTTCGTCCAGGCGACGTGATCCAAAGGCTGAGGTATATTCTCGCAACGCTTTCCTCGTTCGTACACCCAGGGAAGGGTAACGTCAGTTCCGACACACTGTCGAATGTCTGCGACCGTTGAGATATCTAACAACAACGGAACAGCTTATGGATCGTCCTTTCCAATTTGTGATGTATGCATGAATGTAAGTAATACTATGTATGTGTGTCTGTATGTGTGTATTACCTTAGCCTTAGTCGTTCCCATGCAGCTCTGCACATCGGGCAATGCAGCTTCTAAATTCCACTCTGTCCATCGCCACCTCGACAGCATCGCTCCACGCCATCTCAAGATCTTGTAAATCCTCTCGTATAGTCTCCATCCAGTTCTTCCTAGGCCTCCCTCTACCACGTCTTCCCTCCAGAGTCCAGATTGTTGCTTGTTTTGCTCTCCTCTCTTGCTCCATTCTTGCTACATGCCCCATCCAATTTAGTCGCCTCTTTCTGAAGATAATCTCCATTTTCTCCTGTCCAGTCCTTTCTCTGATGCTTTTATTTGTTATTTTGTCTCTCCATGAGATGCGTAGTATTCGTCTCAGCCATTTATGATGTGCCGCCTCCAATCGCTTTCCATTTGCCACCGTCATTGGTCACGTCTCAGCCCCATACAGAAGTGTGCTCAACACAATAGCCTCGTATAACCGGATCTTGATCTTCAAGCTACATCTATTGCATTTCCATATCTTCTCTAGTTTTCCAAAAGCCGCATTTGCCTTTCCAATACGAATCTTTATTTCTTTATCGCATCTACTGTCGGCTGATAGTGTGCTGCCAAGGTAACAGAAGTCTTCCACTATGTCCACACTTCTATCTGCAATTCTGATCTCATCTGTCTCCCTCCACTTTCCCACCTTCATAATCTTCATTTTCTCTGGATTTATGTATGTGTGTATGTAAAGGTGGTCTACCTGCTTCAAGACCGGACCGGTTGAAGCTGGCACAAGACAGGCTCAGACAGAGAGTGGCGTACTCCTACGGGCACTGAGCCCAAGGTTATTGATGATGATGATGATGTATGTATGTATGTATGCATTGTATGTATGTATGTATGTATGTATGTATGTATGTATGTATGTATGTATGATTGTATGTATGTATGTAATATGTATACATGCATGTATGTATGTATGTATGTATGTATGTATGTATGTATGTATGTATGTATGTATGTATGTATGTATGTATGTAATATGTATGTATGTATGTATGTATGTATGTAGGCATCATGTATGTATGTATGTACGCGTGGGTGATAATGATAACTTCGGTTAAATGCAAACACGAGATAACGTTCCGTAATGTTTCCTCAAGCAAACTAGTCATTACAACGTAGCTATCAATGTTCACAGTCTGCACATTTCAAATCAGGAGAGCATCGGCCAGCTTGTAGAAACGCTGGAGACAGACTGCCACACTTCCACCTGTCCTCCTTACCACCAAATAGCAGACACTCCTACCAGACAGCCCACCATCCTCTCACACATAGACAGCATGCAACAATATACATATATGTTCGGTTATCCTAGGAAATCATGGAAAAAATTATCAATCTATACACACATACATACAAGCAATGCCATGCATACATACATACACACATGTATACATACATACCTGGTACATACAATACATACATACATACATACAATACATTGGTGGTAATTTGCAAGATAATAATAATATCTTTTCTTTAATTAAACACCTGCAAGACGCACTGCACTATACATTTAAAAGTTATGCAGTAATCTTAATTAAACTTTTACTACTAAATGAACAGACAACTTTGCAATTACACGGCGCTAATAGCAGCTTGCAAAGCATATCCGTCCAACGAGGCCTCGAACCTGCTACCTCTCGCACTCTTGGCCAGCGTGTTAACCATTACTCTACTGCCCCCCACCCCCGATAACATTAACTCACTTGGATTCGGAGGTGTGTCAACTGTTACGTATGTGGATGCTGTTGAACTCGCTCCATTCTTGAAGACGACAAGGACCTCGTACGTTCCGGCGTCAGCCACCTTCACATTGAGGAGGATGATCCCAGCATTGGTTGATTTGTCTTGCTTGACCGACATGCCGTCGGTTGAGTGGAATGAAGAACCACTGCCATTCCGATCGGCAAAACTAGCCAGATCTATCCTGTCCGGAGACGTTTTCGTCCAGGCGACGTGATCCAAAGGCTGAGGTATATTCTCGCAACGCTTTCCTCGTTCATACACCCAGGGAAGGGTAACGTCAGTTCCGACACACTGTCGAATGTCTGCGACCATTGAGATACCTAATAACAACGGAACAGCTTATGGATCATGGATCATGACAATGGATCATCCTTTCCAATTTGTGATGCATGCATGAATGTAAGTAATACTATGTATGTGTGTCTGTATGTGTGTATTACCTTAGCCTTAGTCGTTCCCATGCAGCTCTGCACATCGGGCAATGCAGCTTCTAAATTCCACTCTGTCCATCGCCACCTCGACAGCATCGCTCCACGCCATCTCAAGATCTTGTAAATCCTCTCGTATAGTCTCCATCCAGTTCTTCCTAGGTCTCCCTCTACCATGTCTTCCCTCCAGAGTCCAGATTGTTGCTTATTTTGCTCTCCTCTCTTGCTCCATTCTTGTTACATGCCCCATCCACTTTAGTCGCCTCTTTCTGAAGATAATCTCCATTTTTTCCTGTCCAGTTCTTTCTGTGATGCTTTTATTTGTTATCTTGTCTCTCCATGAGATGTGCAGAATTCGTCTCAGCCATTTATGAAGCGCTGCCTTCAATCGCTTTCCATTTGCCACCGTCATTGGCCACGTCTCAGCCCCATACAGAAGTGTGCTCAACACAATAGCCTCATATAATCGGGTCTTAATCTTCAAGCTACATCCATTGCTATTCCATATGTTCTCTACTCTTCCAAAAGCCGCATTTGCCTTTCCGATATGAATCCTTATCTCTTTATCACATCAACTGTCAGCAGTTAGTGTGCTGCCAAGGTAACAGAAGTCTTCCACTATGTCCACACTTCTATCTGCAATTCTGATCTCATCTGTCTCCCTCCACTTTCCCCACCTTCATACTCTTCATTTTCTCTGGGTTTATGTATGTGTGTATGTAAAGGTGGTCTACCTGCTTCAAGACCGGACCGGTTGAAGCTGGTACGAGACAGGCTCAGACAGAGAGTGGCGTACTCCTACGGACACTGAGCCCAAAGTTATTCATGATGTATGTATGTATGTATGTATGTATGTATGTATGTATGTATGTATATATGTATGTATGTATGTATGTATGCATGCATGTATGTATGCATCATGTATGTATGTACGTGTGGGTAATAATGATAACTTCGGTTAAATGCAAACACGACATAATGTTCCGTCATGTTTCCTAAAGTAAACTAGTCAAAGTCGTGTAACAAAACAAACCACACGAAGCTATTACAACGTAGCTATCAATGTTCACAGTCTGCACATTTCAATTCAGCAGAGCATCGACCAGCTGGAAGAAACGCTGGAGACAGACTGCCACACTTCCACCTATTCTCCTTACAACCAAATAGCAGACACTTCTACCAGATAGCCCACCATCCTCTCACACATAGACAGCATGCAACAATATACATATAATATATGTATATTGTTGCATATATGTCATATATGTGCAGTAATCCTAGGAAATCATGAAAAAAATTATCCATCTATACACACATACATACAAGCAATGCCATGCATACATAAATACACACATACATACATACATACATACATACATACAAACAAACACACACACATACATACCTGGTACACACATACCTACATACAATACATTGGTGGTAAGTTGCAAGATAATAATAATAATAATATCTTTTCTTTATTGAAACGCCTGCAAGACGCACTGCGCTTTACATTTACAAGTTATGCAGTAATCTTAATTAAACTTAACTACTAACGGAACAGACAGCTTTGCAATTACACGACGCTAATAGCAGCCTGCAAAGCATATCCGCCCAACAGAGGCTCGAACCTGCTACCTCTCGCACTCTTGGCCAGCGTGTTAACCATTACTCTACCGCCCCCCCCCCCCCCCCCCCCCCCGATAAAATCAACTCACTTGGATTCGGAGGTGTGTCAACTGTTACGTTTGTGGATGCTGTTGAATTCGCTCCATTCTTGAAGACGACAAGGACCTCGTACATTCCGGCGTCAGTCACCTTCACATTGAGGAGGATGATCCCAGCATTGGTTGATTTGTCTTGTTTGACCGACATGCCGTCGTTTGAGTGGAATGAAACACCATCAAACTTGGCCAGATCTATCCTGTCCGGAGACGTTTTCGTCCAGGCGACGTGATCCAAAGACGGAGGTATATTCTCGCAATCCATTCCTGGTTTGAACGTCCAGGGAAGGGTAACGTTAGTTCCGACACACTGTCGAATGTCTGCGACCATTGAGATACCTAATAACAACGGAACAGCTTATGGATCATGGATCATGACAATGGATCATCCTTTCCAATTTGTGATGTACAAATGAATGTAAGTAATACTATGTATGTGTGTCTGTATGTGTGTATTTATGTATGTATGCATCAGTAAGTAAGTAAGTATATTCTTTAATGTATCAGCTGCAAACGCACTCTGATTTACAAGCATATAAAAACACGATACATAAAAACAAATACAAGACAAATATGGCAGCCATCAACGGCGTCAACTGAGACACAACGTACAAAACAAATACAATTACAAAGCTGGCAGCCAGGAACGGCGCCCATCAGAAACTCTAGTCTACGATGTTACAGAGTCTCTACGACAGACAGAGTCATCCATGGGCAAGCAAAGACGACGCCCGAAAGCAAATTCGAGTCACCACCGACGAACTCCACATAATTATTATGAGTCCAGCCGATAGTTTCTCGTCCGATGTTGAGTGGTGGACCGAATTTATAGTCCCTCGCTAGATGTTGACAGCAGCTCTCTTTCTTATCCCATCCATGTATGCGGGAACGGCAATCACTCGTAAGGTGGCGGAGGTGTTGTTGTGGCAACCTGGCATCCCTTGTGGGTTGTTCGCAATGGATCCGTCCAGTGGCGATCATCGGTAGCGTGGTCCAGGCCAAGAACTTACGAAATGAATTTCCATCCAAAACATCCACGAATCGGAGTTGCATTATGTATGTATGTATGTATGACTGTATGTATGTATGTATGTATGCATGTATGTATGTATGTATGTATGTATGTAAGTACGCGTGGGTGTATGAATGTGTATGTATGTATGTATGCATGGGTGTATGCATGCATGTATGTAACTATGCATGAATGTATGTATGTATGCATACATAGTGACTTGCATACACACACTCCGAGTGTAATGATTGCCATTGGAAATGCCCTGTGTGTATACATGTATGTATGTATGTATGTATGTATGTATGTATGTATGTATGTATGTATGTATGTATGTATGTTTGTATGCATGCAATGTATGTACGAATTATGTCAAGGAATATGTATGTATGCATTATGCCTGCATGACATGTATGTATATTAGACTGGTCCAAAATCATAAACTTCCTCAGAGTTGTGCTCCACAACCCTATATTTGTTCTATGTCTGCCCAGTATTACATCTACCAAATTTGAGAGTAATTGGTGAATATCTAGTTGGTGCTCAAGGTCATGGAATTTTCACCATTGAATGCATGAAATCGGTAATCTGCATGGAAGAACAGAGAACAGATTTGGGGTTAAAATTAAAACATGAAATTGCAGCAAAAAAATAAAAAGGTTTCAAAATTTAGGATGTTGCTATGGAAACACTAGAACTTTTCTTGAACAGCACCTTCAGTGTCATTCAAACTCCTCTGTAATCTTCATCAACTTGACCTTGGAGCAGGACGAATAAGTCTTCCGTGGCGTTTCACGAGCTGAAGAAGGAGCTGCTTCTGCTATTAATTTTTGTCAGTGCTGACTTCAATCAATCAATAAATCAATCGTAGTTTATATAGCGCCCCTTGAAGGTACATGTACCAGGTATATAAGCACATACGCATGGCATATAATGTGTTTGTATGGATCTAAGCAAATTCTAAATCTGCTTGCATATATGGATTAACGTATGTGTGTAAGACATGTACGATTGTACGTGTACATGTGCGAATACTTCTCCTAGGCTTTCAAGTACATGGATCTCTAATCGCATCTTTCTCTGGCGGCTGATTATCCGCACCTCAGATTCACATTTCGGTGTGACCTTGTGCGCATTACAAATTTATTTAATAATAATAATAATATGAAATTAATGTGTAAGTATGTAAGCATGTAACTTTACATGCTGTATAACACGTCTTATGATTAATTCTTACGGGGCGTTTCTTTATAGCTTAAGTTTGACCTCTCTAACATCATATTGCAGTTGTTGAGTCATTCGTATAGAACATTTATATAGCGCCCCTCCTTCAACAGGACTACACCGAGGCACTCCCCAACTTTAAAAAATCCAATTAAAGATGTCTTGAAGTGACGAAAGAACATCGGAGAGAAGGTCCAGGGAACTAGGCGAAGATCCAGATGGGCAAAACAGACAAGGAGAAGGAGGAGGAAGAGGAGGAGGAGGAGGAGGACGAGAGGAGGAGGAGAAGGAGGAGGAGGAGGAGGAGGAGGAGGACGAGAGGAGGAGGAGGAGGAGGAGGAGGAGGAGAAGGAGGAGGAGACGACATTCAAACATTCAGATTGAAGTGGAGGGATCGAGATGCTCTAGCACTAAGGACATGGCAAGACAACACATGTGAAAATAGGCAGAAGCGAGGCGAAGTACTAAGCTGTAGCAGACAGGGCAGCGTTCCTATTGCATTATTGCACTTTCTAACAATGCAGCGTGTGCGTGCGTGCATGAGCGTGTGCGTGCGTGCATGAGCGTGTGCGTGCGTGAGTGGGATGCGGTTGCGTAGCAGTATGTGCTGTGGCTTGCAACCGGAGGGTCGCATTTTCGAATCTACCACAAGCCATTACGTAGCGACATTGGACAAGTGACTCACCCATTATTGTGCGCAAGGGGTGCAATGAGAACCACTTCAATCATCTCGTCCCCACCCCTCACCCTTTATGGCATGAAATGTTAATGGATTCTGGACCTGCCTTTGCAAATAACTCACCGTTTTCACAATTAGACCTACTGCATTATTTTTACCAATCATTGTCAGATTCATCATTGCAATGCGATAACTTTCACTCTTTTACTGCGAATTTCAGAACAATCCGTGTAAAGAAACGTGTGTGGATCGGCTGTAAGGACATACAGACAGACCTAGGCAGAATATGCAAGAGACAAATGGATGGGAAAAGAGAGAGCACGTGGGACTGACAGAGACGGTGAGAAAAGTGGATAGCTGCATGGGTGCCTGCTCATAGGAGCAAGAGTGTGCACTTGCCCTCCCCCCTGAAAAGTTGATTTTTTCCATTTTTGGCTACTATTTTTTGGTTTTTGACAAATTTCTTTGCACTTTTTCGCAAAATGGTAGGCTACCAACGATACAAAGTAACATTCAGAAATTTACATTTAGAAAACTTTGTGAAAACATATAATATAAGAACTTACTCGTTCTTAAAATTTATGGTTATGGTCATGGTTAATATTCTGCTTTGAATTTTCCATCTCTTGCTTGAAAAATTAAACCGTAGCCATTGTGTTTTGACCCCTCCTGTAAAAATTTCTGTGGGTTCCCATGGATAGATGATGATGATGATGGTTCTCTGCCCGAAGGCAGGTTCATTTGGCTTTACGCCCCTGGGGATGAGATGAGTGAGGTGGTTTCCCATTGCCTTCCCCACAGACAATGATGGGTAAGCAACTTGCCCAAGGTCGCTCCGCAGGAGCTTGCACCACCACGTCCACACGTGCTAGCCTGAGATATCTAAATCTCTGAATGTCAACTCCCAGCCCGGGGTTTGAACCGCAGTCCGTTGTATCCAACAGACGTCTGCCGCTCTCGCTTACCGGTGTAGCTAACTAGGTCATGGATAGCTGGAGAAGCAAATGAGAGCAGAGCTGATGTCACAGTTACCAGCGGTGGTGAAGGATTTTACCCGATCAATTCATTCAGAAATGAGCATTCAGAAATGAGCATTCAGAAATGAGCATTCAGAAATGAGCATTCAGAAATGAGCATTCAGAAAATGAGCATTCAGAAATGAACATTCAGAAATGAGCATTCAGAAATGAGCATTCAGAAATGAGCATTCAGAAATGAGCATTCAGAAATGAGCATTCAGAAATGAGCATTCAGAAATGAGCATTCAGAAATGAGCATTCAGAAATGAGCAGGATTGAGGCCAAAAATAAAGTCGCAATACAAACGGCTGTGTCTACTGTCTACTGAGTTGCTGGGTTGTACATGCATATCGTACGATTCTCTTCTGATGATTCTGATCATCATTTTGATCATTCTGTCCCTCATTCACTCAATCACTCATGACATTTACTACATCAATAATTGAATCAGATAAACTAATTCTGATAAGATGATGATGATGATGATGATGATGATTGTCACTCACTTGTGGGGATTGAAACCTGGAGTTGTATCGCATCCGACTTGATGCTGAACTTATCATATATGGCGGTCACTGTGTAGCTGCCTGCATCGGCGACTTCTGTCTTACGTATGACAATGCCGAGGGGAGCCGAATAATCACTGAGGCGGTTGACAAAGCCTGGTTCGGGAGTCACCGCCTCAGCAATAGATTTCCTTGTGGCGATAAGTTTATCGTCCTTTCTCCACTCCGTCAAAGGCGGTTTATTGCACAGTTTGTATTCTGGGGGATTTTTTGTTAGGACGTTCCAGGATAACGACGATAAATTCGACACAAGAGAACAGGTGATGTTTTTGTTGTTCATTATGCTGTCCAGGACAATATAATCTAAAACACACATGTAAAATGCATAAGCATCACTTTAATAGAGTTTTAGCATGAAAAATATATTAATACATTTGGTATCAATTAAGGAACTAAGTAAGTAGCCTAACTATTTGTTGGTTCTGCCCTTCCGAAAGATGGTGCTGCCTCTTCAATAATTTTTCGCAGTATCTGAGCACTGTCCATTCTTGCTTTGAATATTACCGGTATATGAATGCTGCAAAGACACGTGAGATGCAGTGCTTTATCTAGTTCCCCCTGCTCTGGAAGAAGAATTCACATTTTATGTCCATTTTTTGGCGGAGTGGTGAGTGGAGTGAGGACAGCTGTGCCAGACACTTATGACACTTTTTGTCCAGTAGTTTTTTCTGACGACATTTTTTTCATCATTTTTCAAGAAAGATAGTAAATTCCATACAAGTCTTCCGATGACTTTTTAGCGTTTCTTTTACAATTTCCCAAAAACATTGTACAATTTCCACAAAAAAACCATACTAATATCTATGCTTTTATGTCTGACTTTTTTTAGTCATCTGTAGTCTTTTTCTTGAAATTTCTCAAAAACAAAACAGATTTTCAAATCAAATTTCACTGCATGTGAAAGAGACCTGCCCGGTTTTCTGTGACAGGAGTGGAATTCTAAGCATAGAATTTGTCTAGGTTGGAAATATTACCGATGTGCAATGCTGTGCATATACAACAAGATTTTCCCCTGGGTCAGGAAATGCCATTCCTGGGGGAACATCCTCCGAAAGACGTCAAGATTAAACACTGCGCAAGATGGTGATTGTATGCTCTAGCATGCCCTCGCAACCATCTGTAATGGGACCAAGAGAGTGACAACCATCAAAATTCTGGGTGTCAAAGGTCCTATATTCATTTTTAACAGTGACATAAAATTAAGTAGAAATGGGGATCTACGACAAGCAGTTTGCCTAAGGTTACCAGTAAGTTTTTTCTTTTCTGAAAGCTTTAAGTCATTAGATGCATTTTTATATAGCGCCTCCTCAGGGGGCTATCCAGAGGCGCTCCCAACCTCAGCACGGTAAAAAAATATGTCTTAAGCTGAGAGATGAAAGCCTGAGAAGGATTTTCAGAAAGAGTGGAGGGTCAGAGAAAGACCATTCCAGGTTGAGGGTCCTACCACCGAGAAAGCACGGTTCTGCATAGTGGAAGTACGAGCAAAAGCGACTGAGAGCAGACTCTTCAGTCGAACGAAGGTAAGTGATGCATAAGTGCTGTAAGTGAGACATAAAGTAATTAGTTAATTTGTTTGGCTCATTGCACTCTTTCGTAACAGCATTATTTGCTGTCAAAATAATAATTATACACTCAATTCATTCTTTCTGCTAAATAGTGAAAAAATATACAAGTTATCCCATTTCTCTTGGAAAACTCTATGTCTTCCAAGGTTTTCATAACATTCTGAAGTCACTTAATCATAATGAGCAAAATAAACTTCAGATTTGATTTATTAATGTTAATTGAAATGCCCAGTAAATCACTTCCGATCAAACATCAAGGGAGAAATCCGTCGTGCTTAAGTTTTTATAGAAGTATGGGACAGAAGTTATTGACCAAAACGTAACGTGGGGCAGTCCTAGAATCGTATGGGGTGGATAGCAGGCTAATTTGAATAATACAGGAGATCAACAGCAACGCAAAAGCAGCGGTTAGAGTGGGTGGAGAGATCGGACCCTGGTTTCGGACCAATAGAGGAATAAGGCAGGGCGACCCTTTGTCACCAGACATCTTCATTACACTCTTGGAAAGAGTGTTGGACAAGGTAAGAGAAAATGAAGGAGGAGTAACAATCAGTGGAACGAATATAAGCAATCTTTGCTTTGCAGATGACATCGATCTGTTAGATGACGACGTGCAAAGGCTAGAACACACAGTGCAGGAGTTAAACGACGAAGGGAAAAGATATGGGTTCAAAATGAATTTTGAAAAGTCAAAGACAACGGTGTTTGGAGAAAAAGACCTACCCAATAAACTTGTAATAGATGGAAACCAACTAGAAAATGTTGAAAACTTCACCTATTTAGGATGCACCAACACATGGTATGGTATATGAACATTTGTAAAGCGCCTCTTACAGACTAGCTATTCAGAGGCGCTCTCAGCGTGACAGCTCCGATGAAATAAAAAATACTTCAAGTAGCGAAGGGCTGAAGATGACACCCCCAATAAGATCTTACTACGGATAGTGGGAGGGAGGTCATTCCACAAAGAAGGGCCTACAACGGCAAAGGCACGGTGTTGGGCCATGGCAGTCCTTGTCCTTGGAACCAATAGATCAAGTCGATCAGCAGACCGGAGAGGCCGCAAAGAAACTGCAGAGAGGGGTTTATGCATCAAGTCACAAAGGTATTTTGGAGCTTGTCCAGTTTGAGCTTTCGAAACTAAGAGCAGTACCTTGAATTGGATACGAGAGGCAACGGGAAGCCAATGAAGAACATCAGTCATGTAGGTAGAACTGTGGGAGTAGCAAGGTAGACGAGCAATGAGTCTGGCTGATGAGTTCATAACTGACTGAAGGGAGGATAAGCGAACTTTAGGAAGCCCAGCAAATAGTGAGTTGCAGTAGTCGATTCGACAGCAAATAAAAGCATGAACAATGGTTTTAAATACAGAAGAGGAAACAGATCTTCTGATGGCTCTAAGACGCCTAAGATGATAATAACAAGAGCGTGTCAACTGTGAGAGGTGATCAGAAAACGAAAGGGTGCTATCAAGAGTGACACCCAAATCACAGACACTAGAAGAAAATGTAAAGTCAGGGTACATTGAGGACAAGAGAGAGAAGTTAAGTTTAAGGAGCAGTCAGCTGCTGTTTAGTACCAAACCAGATCAATTGCTGCTGAATATGACATATGATATAAATAGCAAGACGGAAATACTGGTAAGGATTGGGAAGGCAACAGCAGCGATGTGCGCAATGGACAAGGTCTGGAAGAGCAAAGCCATACAACTGAAGATAAAACTGGAGGTGTTGAGAACTTGTGTATTCAGCAGCATGCTTTATGGATGTGAAGCCTGGACAATAACCAAAGAGACAGAAACAAGAATACTCGCTTTCGAGAGAAAGTGCTACAGAAAGATCTTGCAAATTGGATGGATGCAGAAAGTAACAAACGCAGAATTGTATGTGCGAATAGGCCAAACAGAGAACCTTATGCAGCAAGTAATATGCAGGAAGCTGGAACTCTTTGGGCATATATGCAGGATGGATGACAGTAGAAAAATCAAGACAGTTATACTTGGAAGAATGGAGGGATCAAACAGGAAAGGACGACCACACAAAGAATGGCTGGACAACATAATAGAATGGTGTGGAGCACCACTGCAGGACCTAACACACAGTCAAATGAAAGATATTGGTACAAATGTGATTATGATCCGGTCCGTTTTCTCCATTATTTATAAGAAAATGTAAAGACGACCAGTTTTTGCGAAAAAACTGCGTTCATCAAATTTACGCAGTAAAGAAACTGTGTACACGCCTATAGCCTCGTATACAAGCGTGACAAGACACTGTTGTTACGTATATAGGACATACAGTCATACACAGATGTAGTTTATTAGAGCACAGTAGCTCCTTTCTGCTTAATGACTCTATCCGGCATGACTGGATCAGCGTCTGAAGTGTCCCAACTGCTATCGATCTCCACGCTCGTTGGAGGCGACGTTTGAGCTGACCAACGTTCTTTGGCTCAGGATCTTTATCAACGCTGAGAGATAAAATACTCAACAAGTTCTCAATCGGAGAGAGGTCCGGAGAGTTGGCTGGCCAATACTTCGGCTTTATGTGTGACAGATGGTTGTCGTCTAGCCACTTTATCGTCACAAAGGATGTATGACAGCGTGCGCCATCCTGCTCAACAAACAACTTTTGTTGCATGACACTGCCGTTGTCGTTTTCTCTCTTGAACGCTCACTTCACGATCTGCTCGAGAATGTTGGTGATGTAGTACTGCGAGTTCAGTCTGGTACCATTTGGCGCAAATTGAAGTTTAGTGAGACCCATGGCAGTCATCCCACCCCAAACCATCACCGAAGAACTAAACTTCATCTTTGGAGCAGGCGAAACTTAGCCTATAGGCTTATTCTTTCTATGCTGGATAGTCAGTGCCGTCATTAAGTGCAGAAAGGAGATACTGTAGGCTACGCTAATGCCTAATAGCCTACGTCTGTGTAGGCCTATGTCCTATATATATATATATATATATATATATATATATATATATATATATATATATATATATATATATATATATATATATATGCCTATAGGTAACAACAGTGTCTTGTCACCCTTGTATACGAGGCTAGGCGTGTACACATTTTCTTTACTGCGTAAATTTGATGAAAGCAGTTTGTTCAGCAAAAACTGGTCGTCTTTACATTTTCTTATAAATAACGGTGAAAACGGACCGGATCATAATCACATTTGTACCAATATCTTTCATTTGACTGATGTATACACCGACCAAATATTATAAAGAAATCTGAAGCCGTTATTGAGATAACGCAGTTTGAAAACGGTGAACGAACTTTCGTGTCACCCTATATTAATGTTTAACCGAGTTAACTGCTCACTTTTTGTGACATCGATAAGCGAAACTTCAACCACGTCCGTTCTTGACTCTGGCTTCGGTTTATCGATACTGATGCGGATTCCATATTTGCCTTCATCGCTTTTGATCACGTTCTTAAGTTTTATCCCAGCAGGGTAATGATCATCTTTCGTTGAGGAGAGTCTATCGTGGTACCGAGGCGCGACATCCGAGTTGACTTGGAAGGAGGTAAAGTTGGGCACATTCATAACCGCTAAGACGATTGCTTCATTGTCTTGTCCAGACGGATCAAAGGTCCAGGTTATGTTGCCAGCAGTAACCGACGACATAGTGTATTGCCACAGCAGCTTAAGCTCTTCACCGACACAGACATCAGGTAAGGATAGATGATCCAGTTCTGCGAAAAAAGCAGCACAGGTATAGCAGGTATACTGCAGATGAAAGCAAGATAAAGTATACAGTGAGAAAAGCTCATAATAATGAGGTCATGTTAGACAGGATGATGATGGTGATTATTATTATTAATATTACAATTACTATTATTATTATTTATACGATCATTATTATTACTAAATTATTGTTGTTATTATTGTTATTATTATCAGCCCATCACCACCACCACCACCACCACCACCACCATCATCATCATCACCATGCATCACCAACCAAACTACAAGTCTCCTAGCCCCCCCCCCCAGAATGGAAACCAAACTCCGCCCATGATGAATAGAACTCTTGTTACGCACTTTTGTGCAAGATTTTTTTAAAGGTGCGTTATAAAATGACAGTTTAATAATAAAAATGAGTAATTACTAATATTAGTTTAGGCCAGAGATAAATTCTTTTGGCCCAATCGAAATGATTACAGTATCGGGGACCGTGAGTACGTTAGAACCAGGTTAGGCGTCGTGAGGGTCGGTTGGGGTTAGTGTCGTCATAGGCCACTGTCCGGCATAGTTATAGTAAGCGGGTCCCTATGTTAATGAATGACTGCACTAACCCTATTCCTAACCCTAACCGACTTTCACGATGCCTAACCTGACCCTAACAAACCCTCACGATGCCTAACCTGACCATAACCAACACATAGGGACCCGCTTACTATAACTAAGCCCCACTGTCCAGAGATACGGCATGCGCTTCGGTCCCCGATATTGAAATTATACGCCAAAACCTGCCGACTATGTGAAATTCGACGCTTAAGTTTCATTCAAAAGTGTAAATCGAATCGCCAAGTCCTAGGTTTAAACGTTTACGTTTTATTTAGCGTGTGAGTACGACAGAATTCAGGCACTTACCTGGAGCGTTTGCTAGGTTCACCAGCGAGATAAAACTGATGACTCTCAGCAAGCCAAGAGATCCTTTACAAAGGATATTCATTGCTAAGCAAACTTAACCTATAGTTTCGAAGAATATCGTCTAATAAAAATATACCGAAAACAAGATATAAATGCGACAATTCATTCCATTTAAAAATTTAATGTCCATTTATAATCTCCAAAATATTAAATTTTCTCTCTAACACGATCCGAATGACGTCTCTGTTATGTCATTTCTAGTATTGACCATGCATGGTGTAAGAGTACAACATGTTGTGCGCATTTGGCTGCAAAATATGCAATATGTGACTAATAATTAAGAATTCGCTAGATGGCAATGGCGGCGATCATTTATCAGAGCCTTCTATTACTGAAATAGAAGGCTCTGTCATTTATGATTTAACAATCCGATTTGACTGTAGAGTGTAGACTGTAGACTGTAGATTCTACTGTGTAGAGCCTACACTCTACGTATCACAAGAACACAAATTAAAGAGGAGTAGAAGACATAGCCTAAATCTTAACTACTGACAGAACAGACGGGTTGCAGTATTCTATTCTATTCTATTTTATTTTGGGATTTATAAAGCGCCTCTCACAGTACAAACTAATCAGAGGCGTTCATTTCTCTGATGTGTTGCAGTAGCCTACATCATGTAGGCCTAGGGCCCTAGGCCTAAGCTTACTGAGTTTCACCTGGGACTAGGCCTAGGCTAGGTTTCACTTCACATTGTATAGGCCTAATATAACACCACTCCAACATTCCATGTGATGCTCTCTGTTGTGTTCTTTCTCATCACCCTGTTCCTATGTTCCATGGGGGAACGGACATTAGCTCCCCCTGGACAAAAGCCCCCAGGTAGGACATTAGCCCCCCCCAGTCATATACATTGCACATTACAAAGCTCTGACGTGGCTAACTGACATTAACAAACCTTCGTTGTAGCCAAAACTGACACTAACAAGTAGGTCTAGGCCTACTTACTGTATGCGATTCCCAGTCGTTCATTTCTCTGATGTAGGCTATTGAATCTAATTTTGAATTGAAACGACGCTAATAAGTCTACGAAGCTGAGACGTAGCCTAATTAACGTTGACAAACCTTTGTTGCAGGACACTAAACAAATAGACTGTAGGCTATAGGCCCTACATACGATTCTCATTCGTTCATTTCAAATAGGCCTAGGCCTATAAGACTAGATAGGCCTACTGACACAATTAGGACCTAAATGACCCTAAGAACTTTCGTTTGCATGTGAGTGCCAGTGACAATTAGGCTAAGTCAACAGTTACGGCACTATTCTACGACTTGCATATTGGGGGGGGGGGGTTGTCCGGGGGCTATTGTTCTGGACACAATCGGGGGGCTTTTGTCCGGGGGCTAATGTCCGGGGGGCTTTTGTCCGAGGGGGCTAAATTGGGGCTAATGTCCTACACTCGTTCCATGTTTCGTTTGTTCCTCAAACTTCCTTGCTTCTTGCTCCATAGGCCTACTCACTGTGTTGTCTATTATGTTTTTGTGATCTTTCATGTCCCTTGTTCCCGCCATGCTGCAAGTTCCTTGTTCGATGTTCTCTGTGTTCCATATCAGATCAGGGTTCGTTTACCCTTCCGAAAACGTGTCTTTTTATCCCGTATTTTTACCATGAAAATGGTATCTTTCCTGGGTTTAGCTCCCACCAAGAAGGCCAGACTGGAAAAATGGCTGATTCACGAAAGAAAAACATCAATCAAATTAGCCTATGACTAAAATAAAGTCATCAACTTTTTGTCGGGAAAAAAGTATGTTTCTGAGATTTCAACCCGATGACTAAAAAAGGTCATCAACTTTTTGGCGGAGAAATTTTTTGGCGCCGCTCTATCTGGACTAAGTCTCCGCCCCAACCAAAGTCCAAGTTCTTTAGCCCTCCCTCAGGAACGGAAACCAAACTCCGCCCATGATAGGAAAGTTTTTCGGAGGCCGGTAGCACTAACACGAGCCTGACTGCTGGGCCAAACCATGTAGGCCCTATTCCATGTCCTGCGGAGCTTGTTTGGGCCTGCAGTGTTTAGGCCTATATAATTTTTTCGTTTATTCAACAATCCGGTTAAACTGTACAGTTATCCTAACATCAATCTTAACTAGGCTACTAACAGACAGCCTGTAGCCTACTATAACGGCGCTGATATAATTAATTATCAGCCTATATAAAGCACGTTTTCCTACGGTTGCTTCGGGAATCGAACTCAGCTCCGCTGCATGCCATGTGCGTTATCCAATGCGTTATCGCCTCCCTTCCCCCCATAAAATACGCGATGATGCATACGCCCTGCGTTAAATTAAACCGTATCCCACCACTTCTGAGGTCCAGGAAGGATATGCACAGTTAGCTAGATCATAGCTGGTCCAGTTTTCTAGTTTACTCAGATAGCTACACTTGCTGGAACATACATGTAGGCTAAGTTATAGCCTATGGGCTGCATGGCATGCTCTTCGGTGCAGGGCTGTTTTTAAGGAATTTTTAGAACTGTACAACCCCTTGTTTCCTTTCCCATCCTCCATGGTAAATTACTTTCAATCGGAGGACAACGACAATTTTTTGCTAGTTTTAACTGTACAGAAGTGCTTGTACAACTGCACAAAGCCGTTTAGAACTGCACATTTTGTGTACAACTGCACGTTATAAAAAGCCCTGCTTTGGTGTTGGGCCGCGTTCTGTCCACCGTTCGCATCCCTATGCTGGCTTATTATTTTCAGAGATGATCCTTGGCTGGAGCCTGGAGGGTCTCAAACAGCTTGACGCCCATTCAAAAGGGGCAAAAGGTGGCAAAGGATTTCAATCGATCAATAATTCACTGCGTAACAAATTTTAACTTTTTTCTTGCTACTGGAAAAACTTCAGCTGTTTCTTATAGAATTTGACCTGCTGAATGCAGTGGTGTTGTTGGTTTTCTTGCAGCACGTCAGGTTTTTGAGAAAACCGAATTTTTTAATTTTGTCATACATTTGCATTGCACACCTTTTAAAATTATATTGTAATTATGGACATCTCAAAACAATGGACATTTCAAAACAAAACTGTCACTGATTTATGTTTGTATAAATGTCAAGAGAGTCTCTGATCAATATATTTACTGTTAAAACAAAAATAAGTAATTAATTATTTAAGATACATGTTTACGAACACTGATGTTTTTCAAATCTCCACTTCTAATTTATTGGCAAAAGCAAATTATTTAGAAATGCTTCAAGCTTTTGCGCTTATAAGGCAAATCTGTCTCTCGTTGCAAAAACCAACAATAAGTAACCATCATGCTGGAATTTGACTTCCCCTGTTATCTGCTTTCCATCACCTTGATATCCTGATGGAACCTTCCCCATGCTCATCATTGACATCGCCCAGATTGGGTGGAAAGAAATCGAGATCAGAATGTAAAAAGTGCATCTTCAGTGACATTCTAGCATACTTAAATTCATATGCTGTCACTGATTTATGTTTGTATAAATGTCAAGAGAGTCTCTGATCAATATATTTACTGTTAAAACAAAAATACAAGCTCTACAAGCTCGGCAACTTTTTCTGCTCTTTGACTATCAAGAAAGTTCTTGACAACGAACACGAATGCTTTCCAGGCTGCTAACTCATCCGTCTTCAACATACTTCTGAACTCATTGTCATGCAAAAGTTCACGTATTTCTGGACTAATAAATACACCCTCTTTAAGTTTGGCCTAGATCTTTTCTGAAGAACAAACTTATTTCTGAGATGTTGAAAATCATCACCTTTTTTGTCCATTGCCTTAACGAAATTCTTTATGAGTCCAAGTTTTATGTGAAGTATAGTGGAAGAAAGACTTTCTGACTGTCAACTAATGGCACATGCTTCACGTTGTATCTAGCCTACCTGGTATGGTTTCGTCTCGCTTAGGCCATTCTTTTTGGCTATAGTGGTTGGCTGTTCCAAAGACACAAGAAGCACATTTATTTTGGTTGAGCTTATCCAAGCTGTAGGCCAAGAAAGGGGAAGAGAAATTTGAGATTGGTACGGCGTTCACGAAACATAGAAAATAGAAATGTTTGTCTTTCTGTAGCAGATTCCATTGTTTCAGTCTGGAACCTAACACCTCTGCTTTTTCCTTTGACAATGACAAGTCTCTCACAAGATCGTTCAGGTCTCCCTGAGTCAACAGAACCTGGTGAGGCTCTTCATCCACTTCAGGATGAAAAGACTCATCCAGATCACCGGTGGAACACTCTTCACCTGAAAGTTCGTCACTTTCAAAAGCGAATGTGAAAGGAGGAATCGGTGTAGGATTCTCCAAATCAGGTGGAACTGGTTTCATAGCAGAGGGGCAACCAGGAATCCAGGATACACAATTTTTGATTTATTCTGCTTTGAAAATCCGCGAATGGTTGTCATGATACAAAAATAACATTCTGAATAGTGATTCGTTGGTTTACGCCACACGCCATAGGTACAGCAAAAGACATCTTCTTCCGTTTTCCGTTCAACCACTGTGTTAGTCCTGAATAGCAAATAGTACAGCACACATGAGGGGTCCATGACTTATCCTGGTCACCGACTTGACAGTCAAAGTAATACTTGTAAGCAGTTTTGAGCCCTCGTGTAAGATTCTTTCGCTGGTTGTTGGTATTGAATTGACCGCAAACATAACAGAAATTGTCAGGGCCATTAACACAACTTCTGCTCATAATTATAATTTAGTAAGACCTTTTGTCAGAAACAAACCTACGAAAATGGTTTAATTTGAATAATTCAACGAATTGAGTCGAACTCCAGTGTCGTGTTAAGCATCAAGTAAAAACAAATGACTCACTACAGCATAATTCAATTAATTACAATAATACAATTACGAAAACATGAACAGCCTCATAACTAAAAATCTGGACGTGATGGACAAAAACGGATTTCAGATTTGGAATCAGCACATCAAATTTAGTAAGGTACAGTTCACGGAATCCTAGTAGCAAAATGCTTGTTGCGCAGTATAATCATTGCAAGAATGAGCAGGCCGAGGTACATGTACGTCATTCTGTCCGCACTGTAGAAAAACGCGTGCAGATAAATAGGCTATGTTGCCTCTGGTTTTTGAGAGACAAATATTATATAGCCTATACGCCATCTACATGATGTGCCATGAACTATGAACGAGATATTATGCTGCCAGAAAAGAAACCCATCAATTAACATTCATCAACCATTCGATAGCCTATCTCTACTCGGGCTTTTGCTTCAAAACCGAAAACAATTTCTATGTAGGCTATTCTACAAAATCAATCGTGTATTGATTCCTACTCGGCAGATCCCCTTCCAGTGCATATATAATTATCAATCCGACGGCTCCAATTTTGACCGCCAGCCTCCGTAGCCGTGTGGCCGTCCATCAGTCCAATGTTGACCGAACATTATACGAGATGACCAACGCTGGACGTTGAGAGGAGACAAAGGTGCAGATCAACGGAAATCACAGACTTCTCCACAAACTGCGGGAAAACAGAATAGATAGCAATGTGCAACGCAATACAACTGCAATTATTTAGAATTTATATACTGACCTTCTTCGAAAATTCAGAAGTAGACCTATAGACAATGATTAATGATGCAGGACAGAACACCGATGGCAATTGGCGATGAGCATAGGCCTACACCCTACAGTTGCGAAACAGAGCGTTTTGGCGCCGAACGTTTTGCCGCCGAACGTTTTGGCGCCGAACGTTTTGGCCCCAAATGTTTTGGCGCCGAACGTTTAGGCGCTGAACGTTTTGGCGCCGAACGTTTTGGCGCTGCCCCGTTTTGGCGCTGAACGTTTTGGCGCCGAACGTTTTGGCACCGGAGTATTGTGAGTGAATGACTTAACTGCTCAATGGTCATGCCCGGAAACGGCAGTGAGCGAGATTTGAATCCCTATAGGCCCATTGTTCGCATTACAGGTTTAGAGTTCAAGCCAATGATCGAGACACGCTGGCATAAAGAAGTCCACCAACTAACACTCAACAACTCATCGAAATCTCTGCTCAAGTCTTTGATCATTCAAAACTGAAATTAACCAGACTAACGATGCAGACCAACGCTCTATTTTGAGCTTTATAAGACCTAAAACTACAGAAATAAAAATATATTTACGCGCATAAATGTATAGCCTAATTTATAATTATATGCGAATATATTTGCGATGATTTTGCAAGAGCCAAGCTGTTTTCTAAAAGTTTCTCTTGTCTTCGTTCTTTATGGTCGAGCTTTCTCTGCAGCGGCGTCTTGCATTGATTTCATGTGGATTCTCGTTGATTTATTTTCTCGTCGACTGACATAGATATTTCTTGCAGAAGCCGCGCTGTCTCTGGGGAACGGGGATGGGGGTAGCGAGGGCCGGAAGCGGGCGGAAGGGGATGATGAATGGCTGCACCAGCTTCTGCTGCCGGTTGACATACATGTACTCACTTTGCTCGCTCTGGTGGAGAGAGGGCGTGTGTGGTCTTGCTTGGCGTGAACACGAGTGACCCCATCATCATCCTTCGCAGTGTGCAAACACGGCAGAACATCAATTCACAATTGACGTGGCGATATTAGTCTGGCCAAATACGCACATTGTAAGGGGGAATAAGAAGGAAAGCAGAAAATAACAGAGAATAAACCTTAGAAAACGGAGAAGCACCGGGGTAAGAAAGAACCATCGAAGAATAGGAAAGAAGAGGAGAAGAAAAAGTGTTGAGTGAAATCTACTGAGAGGTATTGTGGAGTTGTAGAATACCGCAGAGAGGAAACAAGTCTATAGCCTAGGCGTCTACTTGATTCATACAAAATACAAACGTGGAAAATCTACCAATTTACTCAATGTAGGCTTATTGTGAGAAATAGCTATGGCTTCTTGTGCCTGTTTAATAAACAATATTATGCACGTGATAATACACGCACTGGTAATATTATGCATTCAGAACCAGATTGAGATACGTAAAATATAATTTACATGGAGTTGGGGACTTGGGGTGTGTAATGTGTAATGAAGACTTTATTTACTATGGGGTCCTGTGAAAGACTAGGGAGCTGAACCCCTCCCCCATTCTATCGGGAAATTCTCACCCTGTTCAGAGCATTACAATTTATCAGGCTATTCAACATGTGATGATTCGAACCCATCGTGCATGTGTGTTTTCCTGGATCATATTCGAAATACGTTCTATTTCCAGAGTTCGTCGTAAAATATTATTCTTCTTCGTACAAAACACTTGAAAATGCAATTGCACGTTTCAGAGTTATGATCTTCTGCAATGAATTTCCTAAGCCACGATTCTGAACGGCTCTGATCAATCGACAAACTAAGAAATGTTCTTCCATAAATCCTACAGTACGTCTTGTCCAAATACACGACGCTTGCAATATGAAGTCATTTACGATTAGACTAGAAAATCACGACGAAGAAGTCAGAGACAGACGTTTCCAGTGATATCTGTATTGCCACAATTATAGAGATGTCCTCTTCATCGCATCGGTGACCACCCGGAGCGGTCCTCTTTTCTACAACTGTTCTGACCATCAAGGAACTCGTAATAAGGAACGAGCGCTGCTCTGTCATCATCCTCCGATGACGTCCATGGTCATTGGTCACCAATGGTCAGTCAGTGCAACCCTGCGAGTGGTTCGTTGGTCCATCCTCCTCTTCATCGACCTCTTCACTTTCAATGCGATGATGCAAAACTTAAACCGGAAGTGGTCTGCGTAGATCGGGTTCTGCGTGTGTGCGAGAACCTTCCAGCGGAGATCGGCTCCAGCTGTTCGAGCATCAATCGCTGTTATTGTCGTTCTTAACATTTAACAATGTTTAGTCTTACACGAAGCAACATAATTATTATGCTGGAAACACATGAACAGACAGACGAGGAGGCAATTCATCAGATGCAGACAGACAAGACATACAGACAGACAGACACGCACGCACACGCAAACACACGCACGCACGTACACACACGCACGAACATACCCATATACATAATTTATGCGTGTACGTCCGCGCACAAAAATCCACATACTTTGCAATAGCCTATACGCGAGGGCCGTCTATTATAGGCATACAGTTACCGTTCTGCAAACTCAACGAATGAAGCTGTTCATAATTTTTGGACGTTGATTGGGGTTCCGAAAAATTTCGCATCTAGTTTGCATAGGGAAAGCCATTCAATATGTGTACGTATGCGTACGTATGCAAGGTATTGTACATGCGTGTATATAAGAAGATTGCATGGTTGCTTTTGAAATGTGGATTTGGCGCAGAATGGAAAGAGTCGGCTGGAGGGAACACAAAACGAATGAAGAAATTCTGCAGAATGATGGTGGGAGAGAAAAGGTCGATGATCGGGACAATACGATAATGGCAGAGAAACTGGATTGGCCACATCATCATGAGAGGTGAGTCAGGTGACAACATAGTAAGAGAAATCATTGAAGGAAGAATGGAGGGGGAAAAAGACACAAGGAAGACCAAGAATGATGCTGCTGGACTGGATGATGACGAAGGAAGGAATGCTTGAGAGGACTGAAGAGAGAGACACAGAATATAGAGATGAGTGGTGTCTCTTTGGACATAATTTTATGAACATACCTGAGGGCAGAGAACGAAAGAAAAGTACCTTTGTAGGACACTGTAGGTAGTAGGCCTATGTATGTTTTCATGTATGGGTGCAGTATGCGTATACACACATGTGTGTGTGTGTGTGTGTGTATGTGTGTGTGTGTGTGTGTGTGTGTGTGTGTGTGTGTGTGTGTGTGTGTGTGTGTGTGTGTGTGTGTGTGTGTGTAGGTCATGAACTTGAAAAAATACCAATCGTATGCTGCAGCTCAACCCATAAAACGCGCTGCACGTGCTTCCCTTGTCTTCGCCATTCACCTCCTCCTCCTACCATCGACTTTCTTCTGCTTCTCTGCTGCCGCAGCTGTCAGGTCAACTCTTCAGACCGACTCCCACACTGGAAAGACATTCCCTCTCCAGCAGAAGCTCCAGCTGCGCTCACTGGTCCCGTCGTTTTTTGCCTCCTCCACTCTCTCCTCCTTCTCCTTTCCTCCTCCTCTTTGTCCTCCTCCTCCTTGTCTTCCTCCCTCTCCTCCTTCTCCTTTTCCTCCTCCTACTCTTTCTTCTCTTCCTCCTCCTCGTCCTCCTCCCTCTTCTCCTCCTCCTCGTCCTCCTCCCTCTTCTCCTCCTCCTTTTCATCCTCCTCCTCGTCCTCCTCCTCTTCCTCGTCGCGTCCTCCTCCTCTTCCTCTTCCTCGTCCTCCTCCTCTTTCTCCTCCTCACTCTCCTCTTGCTCCTCCTTCTCTTCTTCTTCCTCTTCCTCCTCCTCCTCCTCCTCCTCCTGCCATTCCAGTTGTAGGCCTACATCTTAACTTTCTCAATGCGCTAACTCCAATCAATCATGCTCACGTTCGCGACCTTTTTAAGCAGCGAGAGACAAGTCATGCTTCCGAGAATAAGAAGAGCCGAGCGAGGAATGTCGCTCGGCGAATAAAAGACGAACCCTGACGAAGAGAAAGTGGAAAGGAGGATAGAAGGATGGACGTCTTTATGTCAGCATCGGGTTTTTTCAGACGATCAGAATAATTCTATTCGACAGCAGAAGCGGGAAGTGAACAAAGGAAAGTGTATTTTTGGACAGAAATGGTCTCAGCTTTCTTGGTGCCTGAAGACTCTTTTGTCAGTGAACAGAGGATGAACGTATAATTAACAGAACGGTGAAATGGTTGAAATGACTGTTCTACATGTATTTATGATTGTGCTGTCCTTCGTTGTGAATATAAAATCAACGCAGGTCTAAATAAAAGACTTTTCAGTGTCTGACTAAAACTTCTCTGTCGAAAAAACACGCACGCATGTTTATGACTTCCGCTTAATCCATATTTTTCTCCTTTTCAAGCCTAATTCTCCAACTCTTGCCACCGTTCTTCCAAATCTTCTTCACTTTTCTTTTTCTTCTTGTATTTTTTCTTATAATTTTTGTTCTCTTCTGAACTTTCTTCTCTCTCTCTTCTCTTGCTCTTTCTTCTTCTTCGTCTTCGTCTTCTCCTTCTCCTTCTCCTTCTCCTTCTCCTTCCCCTTCTCCTTCTTCTCCTTCTCCTTCTCCTTCTCCTTCTCCTTCTCCTTCTCCTTCTCCTTCTCCTTCTCCTTCTCCTTCTCCTTCTCCTTCTCCTTCTCCTTCTCCTCCTTCTCCTTCTCCTTCTCCTTCTCCTTCTCCTTCTCCTTCTCCTTCTCCTTCTCCTTCTCCTTCTCCTTCTCCTTCTCCTCCTCCTCCTCCTTCTTCTTCTTCTTCTTCTTCTTCTTCTTCTTCTTCTTCTTCTTTTTTTTATCTTCCTTCAATTCGTCTTAATTATTTATCATCTCCCATATTTCGGTAATTGCTCTACAGTTGTCTCAAATGTCTCTGCTTCTTTCACTGCCTCGCTTTCCCCTCGTTCGTCCTTCTCCTTGCTACACTCTATGCCATAGGCCTACAACGGTCAGAGTCTCTGACCATCACCATCATGGCATCATCATCATCATCATCATCATCATCATCATCATCATCATCATCATCATCATCATCATCATCATCATCATCATCGTGCTCATCGTTTCATGTTCATGACTGCCGCTGCCACCGCTTTTGCAGATCACATTGACCTCAGTTACATCCTGCAGTGCATGTATAAAATTAGCCATCGGATAGAAGTACTGCAGACAGAAGCACTGCACGCTGCTGGCTAAGATTAGAGGCAGATCGGTTCACACGCACCACAACAACGACGACGACAACCACGCCACCGTTGCTGCTGCTGCTGCTGCTGCTGATGATGCTTTCGATGGGAAGCTATCGGCGGATAATTGCTGCTGCTGCTGGAATACATGTAGAAAGACTCGAGGAGGAGACGGAGCGAAGACCTGGACACTATACGCTTACTACAAACACGCGTGAGTATTGTTTCATTCATGCATTTATGGCATTGTGAGGATTTATATTATAACGACTCTGCAAGATACCTACATGTATAGGCCTACTGAATAGCCTACATATACGGTTCTGGCCTAAATCCAACAGATATGCGTGGCGTCATTGGACATAAGAACCCGCCTGACGGCAGAGAACTAAAGAAGAAGATAAAAATTAGATTGTTACGTAGGGGAGCCTAAGTGGGTTATTGACCCCGATATCCATGCTCCCCCTATATGCAGAATAGGGATAAGTCAACGGTACACCGAAATAGTTACTATAGACCCTAATACTAGAGGCCTATAAATTATAGAACCATACAGGAACTACTCTTTAACAAGTAACATACTAAGCAGAAACATACATTTAGACTGAATGTAAGCCTGTGAAAGGAAGAGAGTACCAAACACGGAATCAAGTATATATATACTACATGTACATGTATATAGCCACATTGAACTGAGGGAAAATCGAGTGTTAATGTTATTGCGTAAGCCTGCAGGGTGATGAGCAGGGACGTTTCTTGCTTGATAGAAGTGGCAGTCAGAGGTAGATTGAAAGAAACTATATTAAATGCATGGATATAAGCATATAGGCTACGCTCATGTTTGCAAGCGCCTAATTTGATATAGCATGCAGCTCAAATTCTTGGCAATACTGGTCTCTGTTTTCTCCATAAGAGATGGTAGCCAATAGCATATATACTATATAGCCTATATATCGGATTGCTTTTTTGAAGGATGACTTGTTTTTTTATTTTATAAGTTAAGTTGCATGGGTTAAGTGGGAATAATAGAAATTTAATATTGCATGGACACGATGGAAACAATTTCATTTCAAGAGCGAGAGAAAAATGATAATGCCAATAACAATCTTTATGACGCCGTAACACAGCCAATGTCACGCTGTCGTTACAAGAGCGCATCACATACAGCAAGCAGGAGGATAGCCTATATAGGCCTAAGGCCTTGCAAGAATAAATGTAAGCCTATTGAGTCCTGATTTGAAGGAGTCAACTGAATCAGCCGCTAGCAGGGCGGGATGAAGACTGTTCCGGAACCAATATACATGTAGTTCTATCAATTTTTGTAGAGAAGTTATTGATGCGTGCTTTACAGTTTATGTGCCGATGGAAATACGTTGCAGTCATAATAAAGATGTCTTTCATATCTTTATATTATGCGTGATCCCTTTTCTTCTCGATGAAAAGGTCGCTGGCTTCAATTCTGGACCTGAATACATTGGAATACATTCGAGGCACAGCATCCAATTCACTGAACATCGGGTACAGACTCACAGTGGCTGGTGTCAACCTTTACATCAATTCACTGTCCAGTTTTGTTCCTTAGAGTATTTATAAAGCAGACTGCTTCAAATTGCTTTTATCATCTAATGACTACATGTAACGTGACGTATCGGATATCTCACTTTTATGGGTCTTTTTCCCCCGGCTGACGGGCCTGTCCAACCGCCTATGTAATTATGTAGGCCTATACGGCCCTGCGCTTTTTGACTTGAATTTATTGACCATGGATGCCTCTTCTAAATAGCCTATGTAATTATGTAGGCCTATACGGCCCTGCGCTTTTTGACTTGAATTTATTGACCATGGATGCCTCTTCTAAATACGTTGTAGGGGCCTACATTATGACAATGCCGCTATATTATGTAGGTCATTAGTTTATAACATTAAACTAGGCCTAGTTAAAAGAAAGTAAGGAAGTACGAATATTCTTTATTAGGCTACCAACAAACGCAGAATATAGTTTACAGACGAAGTTAACAATCTATTTCACAGACGAAGTTGATAATCTAGTCTACAGACGAAGTTAATAATCTAATTTACAAACGAAGTTAATAATCTAGTCTACAGACGAAGTTAATAATCTATTTTACAGACGAAGTTAATAATCTATTTTACAGACGAAGTTGATAATCTATTTTACAGACGAAGTTAATCTATAGAACCACATGCATGCAAAGCTGTAGGCCTACAACATTCTCACAATAACATTTCTCTTGACAATGTCGTCAACATCATGTGGCTTGAATCATGTACTACAGATGGAGTGACCTTATGGGGAGGTAAGAGATCGTGAAAGATGTGACATGGATTTGAGAGGATAGAGCGGAAAAGATCGGAGTCCTTAAAAGTGTTCGTCAAAACTAGACAAATGGGTCGGTATGAGGCATGAATCACAAAATAAGCGGATAAAATTTACATGATCTGTTGACATAATTATATTTTGTTCAGTATAAGAAATTCAGTCTTAGACGAAGTCAGACGAAGTATATATGATCAGAACAGTTAATTCAAACTCTCCAGCGAATTATATTAGTAGGCCTATCGTAATCAGAGGCCCATTACAAGTTGTTCAGTTTCAGTGTAATACCATTTCTCGCAGGAAAAGAGGAGCATGCGAAGATAGTTCGAGAAATAAGTTGTTACGTCAGACGGTGAAATGGTTGGAATGGATGAGTTGACATCGAGTTGAGAACTGTACAAAGCGGCATGGAAGGATGAGTTTAGGAAATGCTGAGCAACTGTAGCAATTATTGGTATATGCACGTAGACACCAAATAATCCAGCCACTTACGACAGAAGTCGAACAGCGACCGCCATCTTGTCCGCCAGTGACATGCGCACAACAACAATTGCATATTCTGATCGTCGTTTATTTCACTTCCGGTATTTCGTCAGCTAGCTAAGCAATCAGACGTCGAAGCGAAACGATTAAGTTAGACTGTTAGAGCCATGACATTGTATGTATACACACACATAAATATACACACACATACATATATACACATAAATATATACACACATATATATACACAGTACACACATATATATATATATACACACAGTCACACATACATATATACACATAAATTATACACACACACATATATATACACACACATATATATATACACACAGTCACACACACACACACATATATATATATATAAATATATATATATATATATATATATATATATATATACTGCAGTCCTCGGAAACATGAATCAACCACCAAAGAATTAACCAGCGGACAGTTGATGCGGCTTCAGCCAATTACCATTGATTCCAAGTGAACCAAATGGGAGCAACGCTTAATTCGACAACCTTCTGAAAACTGTTCGTTCACCGAGTATCCTTTAGATTTGGTCGCTCAACATAGCATGGAACTATATATTAGGCTATGTATGTACGATTATAAGTCTTACATGTATCTTCCAATATAGGATTGAACTGTATGTAGCCTATTTGTTGTGCAAGCACTCAGTTATCAGAGAAGAATTGTAACGTTATTGGAGAAGTAAAAGGATATACGTTTATGATGGTCGTATCGAATAATAATTATTAACAGAGACCACATAGGTCTATAACCCGAATATCGTATCTTTCGCCGGATCTTGACCCGCTGCCTATCGGTTTTGTTTTGATTAAGCGCCTGCGAATAGGCTGCTTCCCGCGATTCCGCTTTTACGGGCGCTGTAGAAGTCTTGAGACTACGATTACGATACCATTAAGCCCGTACACAAACTATTTCATGCGTCTGGTTTGACTTTTATATCGCCGCTTCCATACGCCGTTTCTCACTTCTATCGCTATAACCTTTCAAGATAACGAATGTAATGTAATGTAAATCTTAGAGAATATCTTAGCGCCGACAAAAACCAAGCTTAATCACCGGCGCTATATCAAATCAAGTCCGCAGTTCGTTCCGGTGCCAGGTCAAAATCCGGGAGGTCAAGCCGAGGAGACGGAGTGCCATGGTGCAACGATGGTAATCGGTGATGATGATGATGGTGATGGTCTTGTGGTAGAACCAGAGTAGAATAGAGACATTGGGTAAAGAGTTGAGTGCTTCATTTGCTGCATATTTGACGTCATTCTCTTCTTGAATATCTCGTCTATATATATTATAGTTATAGTGCTGTAGGCTGTAGCCTATATATACTCGCTTGCGATAGCCTACCGAAAAAAAAGAAATTGGCGATTAACGAAAATTGCACTTCTCGTGAATGAAAACTAAATCTGAAGCTAAAACTAAAGCGAAACTTGTAGCAATATAAATTGCATCGAAACGAAAACATCAGGCGAAAGAAACGATACGATATTTACGAATGCGGACGTTTCGTCTACGGACGATTCGTCATGGACGGTTCATCATGGACGATTCGTCAGCTGGACGATTCGTCACACGGACGATTCGTCAAGCGGACGATTCGTCAAGCGGACGATTCGTCTATGGACGATTCGTCCGTGGACGTTTCGTCACACGGACGATTCGTCAAGCGGACGATTCGTCTATGGACGATTCGTCTGTGGACGATTCGTCACACGGACGATTCGTCCACCCGTGGTGGATTACAGTACGACTAAGGAAAAGAATTCTTGTTTTATGGGAGTCGAATTGATGAAAATAAGTGTTTTTTAAATATTATGATGTAAAATAAATGTTAAGTATTAGAAGCATAGGTTACACACTCGTTTCGTGGCGGTGGTATTCATGTGCCATCATTTGAATAAAGAGTCAATCCCACCTTCATTTACGCAAGAATTATTTTCATCGTTCCAGCTTTTCTTTCAGCATCAACTATTTTTCAATCAATCCAACTTCTGTTAAATCAGTATTTATTTATACATAACAATAGGTAAAACGATTCTCATCAATTCGACTTCCACGTAGGCCTAACAAGAATTCTTTTCAGTCAGTTCGTATCTAATCCGCCACGGGTGGACGAATCGTCCATAGACGAATCGTCCGCTTGACGAACCGTCCATGTGACGAAACGTCCACGGACGAATCGTCCATAGACGAATCGTCCGCTTGACGAATCGTCCGTGTGACGAATCGTCCGCAAACCGATATTTAGTCCCAAAAAAACTATTGAAAAGGCTAAATAATGATTCCTTTTTTAGCTTGCAATTTTCCCTTAAGCCTATAATAGCCTTTTCTAAACTTCATTCCCCATTCTGTATTGTGCTTCCATGTTAGTTTAAGCTAAATTATAAAACCAAATTTGACTAATGCATAATTAAAATATATAATAGAGAAGTAGCTTGATATGATAATTTGAATTTTTTAAATTATTATTTATTTACTTAAGTCACCATCTTGTATTGCGCTGGCTTGTGAAAGCAAAATGAGTGGCGTGCCGTGCTGTAGACTACATGTAGACCTACAATACTGTAGAGTGTAGATCCAATATACGCCCACTAATTATATTATTGCAACGTCCCATCTGCTCATTCTGCTCGTGTAAAAGAATCTGGCAGATAAGAAGAGCTGAATAAATATATGAAAGCTCTTGATGACACGGTGGGCTTCAGTTTTCCGCTTCAGTCATTGATTGAAAAGAAAAGCGAGAACCGCTTCTGTCGTATTTGACAATATTTTTAATAGCCTGCCTTGAATCAGAAGTTTTTACAGAGCGCACTTTTTCACATGCCGCGATGGCTGAACAATGGTAGGCCTATAAGAGAGATAAACTTTCAAAAACTCGGGAGAAGAAAGTGCTTGTGAAGCGCAATATGCCTTCACTAATCAGCTTTTGTTTTGAAATGATGTTGAATTTGATCCACTGAAAAATCTTAAATATCGCTTTTTTGCACTCAAATAGAATTAAGTGAATTTCAAATTAAGATAAGTTGAATTACAAACATGAAAACTGAAATTAACAAACTAAAACTAGAACAAGACCTAACTTCATCTATAAAAACTTAAACAAAAACTTAAACCAGCAATTAGAAACACCAAGAACTAAAAGTGAAATTAAACAATTTTAGATATTATTAAACCTACATTAGATTCGTCGACGTGTCAACAGATTTCATCCTACAGATTACTCAAGCAATACAACACAAATGATAACGAAGACTAAATATGCTTACGTCAGCAACGACGAACCGACTATGATCTAATCTACTCGAGACATAGGCTACACATAATATTTTTTTACTACAAAAATAGCTACGTATGTTCTATAGGCCTAAACCGTCCGAGTCTTCTAGGCTTCGGAATTCTTTGTATAGGCCTATAAGCCTATAGGCCTAGCCTATACGTCGATCATGAATGTGAGGCGCACAAATCTTCCCACGCTTTGCAACATCAGTCGTTCAACATCAGTTCTTTTTTTAGTCCAGATACATTCTTCTATCTAGATTTATGCGTATAGGCCTACAGTGATGGGGAAAATACTTTCAAAAAGTATTTTGAGTATAAGTAAAAATACTTGGTCACAAAAGTATTTAAAATACAAGTAAAAATACTTTTTTACAAAAGTATTTAAAATACAAGTATAAAATACTTGGCTTGGAAAAGTATTTAAAATACTAAGTACAAAATACTCACTGCCAAACTACATAAAAATAAGGAAGTCATATTAAATTGTAGGAAAAAATTCTTAACATAGAATTTTGATTAAAAAAACCCAAACATTTTCTAGGTCTGGGTCCAAAGATGTTTGAGTCCGAGTCCAAGACACTAGAGATGGGTTCTAGTTCTAGTCAGAGTTCGTTAACATCAAAATCCACAGAAACACACAATTTAATGGCATATAAAAAATATCCGTATCCTACTATTTATGCAGAAAGAATGGTCATTGGTTAGTGTAATTTATCCAAATCAAAAATTTAAAAACACTAAAATATATAAAGTTTTGTTCTTTGTTCAGTAATCTGGCCCAATGGGATGGATAAAAATTCTTCCACTGCTGAACACAGGTTCAACGTAGGCCTACATACCTTATAAAGTCTGCTATGTTGAGACGTCCTGTCATAATTCTTCCCATCAGCAAGCCTAAGTAAATGTTCGAAGTCTGTGTTATGGGGAATGGTCTAGCCCTTGTGATGATAATACAAAACACCAGCACAGTTCAACTAAGTGCTATTAAGGAGTCTTCCTGTATTCTGTAATTGGTCAATTGTGTAGTTTGTGATCCATTAATGGAGATCCATGTAATGAAAATCTGCGCCCTGTTCCAGGGTCAAAGAAGTTCCAATTGCCACCAGCCAATATACACGTCTCATACCATCCTCAATTCTTCATTTGCCCTATTCATAAACATCTAGATAGTCAACATCTAGCCTTAGTCCTATTCTATCAGCATAGACAAATCCGTTGTGGTGTCAAACATCAAACTGATTTCAAACATAATTATATGCATGTCAATTTGATGCCTCATTAACATGTGTAAGATAGACGTGTACAATTGTACATGTGATCCGTAAACTCTTCTCCTACACCATACATCAAATTCACCTGTAATTAACTTCGCTTGCCCTGTGGTCAGCGGTGCCCAGCCATCCGTAACAATGACTAACCACTATCAGCCTGTTTATCTGGCCATTGTTTGTCTTAAACCTTCTGTTCAAGGGCTCCTTTGTTTGAGTTATGAATAAGCCAATGGCAGTTGAGAATGCATATTGAATAGCTAATTGCAGCTGGTGAGATTTAAAAGTATTTTGAAAAAGTATTTTAACATCATCACAATTTTAAGTACAAAATACTACCGAAAAAGTATTTTAAGTAAAAGTAGAAATACTTGATCAGAAAAGTATTTAAAATACAAGTACAAAATACTTAGATTGTATTTAAAATACTATTTTAAATACTAGTATTTTAAATACTTCCCATCACTGTAGGCCTACTCAGTATCTGCTAAGTTTTCTGACGTTCACATTCTCAAACATCATCTATATAAATAAAAATGAAACTTTCCAACAGTTTGCAATGAGTGTTCTCGAAAACTGACGCAGCGATTGTTTTGAAAATTTTGCAACACCTTCCATTTCAATAGAAGCGTGTTGTATTATGCTTTTTTTCGAGACAACGCAATCTTTTCCACAAAAAGAGAACTTTGAAATCCGTTCGTCCGCCATTTGCAAATTATAGGCCTACACTTCCCAACGTCCATGAGGGTTGCCAGATTTCGGAAACGTTTTTGTCGTGACATTACGTTGTAAAGTCGCCCAAAAGTCGCGAGATGACCAACTTCGATCAGGGTTGCCCAAAAGTCGCCCAAAAATCGCGATAGCGCATATGTCGCTGTCGGGGAGGAAAGAAGGAAGAGGGAGCGGGAGGGTGAGGGGAGGGGGAGTGGGAGTGGAAGTGGGAGGGAGAGGAGGAGGAGGAGAGGGGAGGAAAGGGGGAAAGGGGAGGAGAAGGGGAGGGGGAAGGGGAGGGAGAGGGGAGGGGGAGGGGAGAAGGAGGGGAGGAGAAGGGGAGGGGAAGGGAAGTGGAAAGTGGGAAGGGGGAGTGGGAGGGGAGGGGGAGACAGACGGGGAGGGGGACGGTGAGGGGAAGGGAGACGGGGGAGGGGAGGGGGAAGGGGACGGGGAGGGGACGGGGGAGGAGGGGAGGAGGCAGATGACGGTCTTTTCTGCCACCGCAACGCGTGGCCGGGTACAGCTAGTATATAATATATATATACACACACATATATGTATAATATATACATATATGTAGGATTGTAGGGTCTATTAGGCCTATACTATTATAGTCATGATACATTGAGATAGTCACCTAAGCTACTTCTATTGTATGTTGTATATTTATAACTAATGCTACATATGATGTTTCTGTAATTATGGTCTGTAGGTCTATAATTATAGTTAAGTCGCGAATCTGCTTAACTTGATCGTTTACATTATCGTCATAACATAATGTAATTCTACATTACTTCAGGCTTTGTTTTCTCTTTGATCTTGCCGCTTCCATTCGCCGTTATTGGCTCATATCGCTAAAGCCTTTCAACGAAAGAACTAAGCTTATCGACTATAGGCTATATATGTATATATATACGTCCGTAGTCGCACATGGACAGTGGCTAATTAATGGAGCACTCAAGGTGCGACACCCATTCAAACGGAGATGCGCTGGTAAAAGATCTCATCCTCGTCAATTCATTGGAACAGAGGCCGTACATGGCATACATACGGTCGCTATAGTAATTACATGAATGTGATTCTTGATTATAAAGAATGCGACGACTCAGGCTGATATATGCACTTTGATGATGGCCGAAAAGAATTAGGACACTACTAGCCACATCACTAGTAACCATAGCAACATAGCAATAGCAACCATAGCGCTAGTAACCATAGCAACAGCGACCATAGCAACAGCGACCATAGCAATAGCAACCATAACAATAGTAATCATAGCAATGGTAACCTTATATCAATAGTAATCATAGCCGTCCACTTCACTGATTGCAGAGGACAGAAGCCAGTTTAATTTCCGATGACCAACGCTTGAGCGACCAGAGACATGCAAAATAATGACGCCACAAACACTACTACTAACACCACCATCGGCACCACCACAGCCACCACTGCCACCACCACCATAATAACCAGTTGTCGTGAACCAGTTGTCCATGAACCAGTTGTCGTTGAACCAGTTGTCTGTGAACCAGTTGTCGTGACACCATTATTACAACCCCAGCCACCAACAGCACTATGAACATAACTGCTATTACCACCGCCACCACCATAACCACCCCCGTCACCACTACCACCACCACCATGCACCATGCACCACAATCACTACCAATATCAGCAACACCACCACCACCAACAGAACCACCACCACCACAATCACCGCAACCATCAATACCACCGCCATCAGTAGCAGCAGCAGCAGCAGCAGCAGCAGCAGCATCTTTCAGGCGACGCATCTATAAGCATCGTCTCATTTGATGGAAGATTATAATGAATGGCCGATCGATTCTCTCTAGGGAGAAACACTGTCCCACATGTACCCTCTGTCTCTGTCTCTGTCTCTGTCTGTCTCGTCTGCATCTAAATATCTTCGTTCTCAGGCTGCCATCTTTCTGTCTGCCTGCTCATCTCCTTGTTCATACATGTATGTCCGTTTTATTGTCTATTCGTCTGTCTGTCTATTTCTTTATCGATGCGTGACCCTTGTTTCTCTTTTCCTTTTCAATTCACTTCACTGTCCATAATGACCATTGGATAGCATGTCATTCGTTTGACCTCATCATCATGAGATATGATGTGAATCGTTTCTGTTCTCGTGTATAATGTTCTATTTTGTATGTTCTATATGATGAATCCGACATAATATTATATATAGTCACATATAGCAAGATGTTTTGCTCAGTCTCAGTAGCCTTCTCCCATATTCACTCTCTCACCTTTCGTTCTCTGTCGATATATATATTGATGTGTCTGTCTATTCGTCTGTCTGTCTGTCTCTTTTGGTCTCATCTCTCTCTCTCTCTCTGTCCATCTATCTGTCTCTTTCTCTACCTATATCTTTATCTGTCTATCCGTCCATCTGTCTGTCTGTCTCTGATACACGCGTTGTATGTGCTCATGAAATGACTCTGCATATGATTGAGCAATAGCACATATAGGCTATACATATATACAACATGCACAACACACACACACACACACACACATATATATATATATATATATATACAACACGCACAACACAATGTCATGCCATCGTTGTAGATCTATGGTTCGACTGCTGCAAACAATAATATACATTCCCATCAACTTGTCACCGTTATAGCTGCACTTCCTCCTATACTCTTTCAGCTTCCTCTTTTCCTTCTTTCAAGCTTTCGCCCTTCCTCCTCCTTCTCTTCCCCCTTCTCAGCCCCTCCTCCCCATTCCCTTCTCTTCCCACCACCTCCTCCTCCCTCATTCCCTTCCCCTTCCATCCACCTCCTCCTCCGCCTATTATTATTCTTCAATCCAAAAATTTATATAGAGCCTCTTCAGGAAGCGTAGGCCTATATATGTACTCACAGCCTCTTCCTTTTTCTTATTCGTATTCCTCACTGCATCCGTCTTCTTCGCCTTTTCCCTTTTTTCTCTGCCTTCTTTTTCCTTCTTTGCATTCTTCAAGTTCTTCGATATCCCATTCTTCTCCTTCCTCCTCCTCCTTCTCTTCTCACATTTCAAAGAGTCGAACTGCGTAGGATTCAATATCAACTTCCGGATTAGTATGCGCTTGAGAAGAGCAGTCTATCTTTCCTTTGAGGACCATATATTTCTGCTGCTGCTTGCTTTGAAAGCTGTAGCGTCGGTCTATATATATATATATATATATATATGTCTATATATATATGATTTATATATATAATATATTATACAGGGTGGGCCAATATAAATGCAACAACTTTGACGCCTTATAACTTTAACATTTTTGTTCTGCGCGTCTTGTACTATATATCGGATTGAACATAATTATCCATATTATCATTCTGCAAAATATCTAAGAGATACTAATACGACTTTTTGAGATAATGCTATTAATGTTCGATGTCCCTTTTTTGCCGTAAAACTGCAAGAAAAAAAATCAAAAGTCTTAAACTGAATGTGTCAATGACTCAATTCTAAACAATCACTACTTCTAACAATAAATAAGATTATTAATAACAATTCATATCTTGAGTGAATTTATCATCAGTCAAACAAATACTCAATATGTCCACCACGTGCTTTAATGACAGCATGGACACGAGACGACCATTGATCGATGGCTGAGTCCACCAGTGCTTGGGTTATTTCAACCCAGCAGCCAAGAATCACTTCTTTCAAATGTTCAACATGACGTATCGGTTTACGATAGACCAGTTGCTGAAGACAACCCCAGATCGAATAGTCAACCGGGTTTAAATCCGGATTGTTCGGTGGCCAGTTCTCCGGTTCATTAAACTCTGGTACGTTAGCGTTCAGATAGGCAACCGCATGACGTGAACGATGCGCCGGCGGGAGAACGTTTGAGACCACAGTTGCGCTGTTAGACGTTCCCGTGGCATCAATTTATTTAATCAATCGATGTATACATCATATTTATTCCATTTTCTAGAAGGGAATTCTATCAACATCTGATGTGCACTGTATTCTTTTTCTACTCTTAAGATTCTGATTAAAATTCTATCCTCTTCCGTGAGCGGCGCCATGATATGTTCATTATTTACATTCAAAATTTAGAGGTGTGCGCCGCACAAAATTTTTATTTAAACGGTGCCGTATATCAGCGCAAGATTTGACACAGTAGTAGAATGGATAATTACCTTCAATTTAGTATATTGATCACGATGTTAGGATAAAAAGTGTTAAAGTTATAAGGCGTCAAAGTTGTTGCATTTATATTGGCCCACCCTGTATATACTGTATATATATTATATACTAGCTGAACCCGGCCACGCGTAGCTGTGGCTGAAAAGAGGCTCCACTCCCCCTCCCCCTCCCCCTCCTCCTCCCCCTCCCTCTCCCCTCCCCCTCCCCTTCCCTCCCCACCGTCTTTGTCCCGCTCCCTCCGCTCCTTTCCTCCGTCGCAGCATCCATTCCAAGCCCAAAGGCCGCTCTGGGAAAAGGCCTAAAAGCGGCCTCTTTGGTAAATTATTCGCGACTCGCTTATGACGTCACAGAACGCCACCTCATTGATGTTTCGTCTGCTGTGTTTGGAGACAGCGTTTAGCCGTGTGGGCCGTGTTGAATTTGTAAATGGCGGACGAACGGATTGCAAAGTTCACTTTTTGTGGAAACGATTGCGTTTTTTGTTGTAAAAAAATCTTAAGACACGGTGCTATTTGAATGGAAGGTTTTGGTAAATTTTCACAACAATCGGTGCGTAGCTTTCGGCGTGGTAATGCGACGAACTATTGGAAAGTTTCATTTTTATTTATATAGATAATATATTCTGTATATATAAATATATATTATGTTCAATTGCAAAATCGTCGTTTTCAGCAGAACATTCGTAGTTGACTGAGATCGGAGTCGAGGCCACTTATTCTGTTGCGCCGCTCGATCTTTTATATCTCTCATCCCATGCAATATGCAAATGGTTCTATTCAAACGTAACGCCGACTGTTTACGCTGCAGTATATCTTCTGCGATTGAAAACAACCAGAAACTGAATATTTTAAGTGCAATTTGTGTAATTTTGGTAGTATATATATTATATATACTATATATATACGCGGCATTAGATGTTGGGACTTCATCAAATGTCGCTCTTAGGTCGTAGCTCTGTGCATTCAATTTAAAGTAGGCTACAATGACACATACATGTAATGTAGAAGATTTATTAAAGTAAGCCAAACTGTTTGTCACATATCTCTAATGCTCGATAAGATATCACACTAAAAGTTACCAAATATTTAGGGGATTGGACCAAGAATAGGACTCCAAAATTTCATGAGATAAAGTTGAACGGATAAAAAGATATGTATCTTTCAATTTCATATGTCGAAATTTCAGTTTAAAAGCAATTTTCTGTTATATAGATTAAGTAAAAAGTATAAGCCAAGCTGTTTTTCTTGTATCTCTAATGCCTGATGATCAATCATTCTAAAATTTTGAAAATATATAGAGAATTTAACCAAGGCGCCGGCGCCACCACTACACCACCGCGCCCCACAAATTGTCAAATCTATGCTCTAAATCTAAATAATGCTTATCGTATAATTATACAGTGCCAGAGCAAAAGATTGCCAGAACAATTCTGATGCGTGATGTTATAATGAATAGGAGATTACAGTGATGCATGCATTATTGCTTTCCTGCTATATACTATGATCTATGAAAAGATGAGTGGCGCCATCTATAATTATCTATAATTATAAATATATATATATTTAGACCCGTCTTTCAATTAATAAGAAATCGGACATAGAAACGGCTCATCTTCATCAGTATTATATATATATATATATATATATGTGTGTGTGTGTGTGTGTGTGTGTGTGTATGTGTGTTTCTCCAGTCTTGGGCTTGTTATTTCGATGCATTTTGGCGTTTTATCGGACAACTGCGTTTATAGAGGAATGAGCATAGTTGTAAAAAACGTTTTTTCCGTTTTTTATTCTCTCCCGAAAAACGTCGTTTTTTTCGTTTTTTATTTTTCCCATCGTTTTTTATCGTTTTTTATTTTTTCTTTATCTGTATTTATACATTTACTTTCTATTATTATTTTCCTTAATTTTAATTTTTTATGATATTTCTTATGTTTTCCGCCAACTCTCAAGGATTCAGCTAACTAAAGTCATTATTTCATCGTTTAACATCATTATTTAAGAGATAGCCTACGTGTAGTAGGTTCCTAATCAAGATTATCATGGTTAAAATGCGGTTTTAGATGTAGCAAAGTCAAATAATTTTCCGTTTCCGTTTTTTATCGTTTTTTTGTCGTTTTTTATTATTTTGAAAAAAACGTCGTTTTTTACCGTTTTTTATTTCGTTTTTATCGTTTTTTACATCTATGGGAATGAGTATATATCATAGGAGCAGCAGATGAGTGCGACATGAGACGTACTGACGTAGCAATAGAATCTATAATGCTGTATAGTGCTATCAATGTCTGTGACATTTAACTGTATAATGTATTATGCTCTCCGTAGTGTATACATTTATATGCTATATACGTTAACATACAGATTTAAGTCGACATATTCCTATATGCAATCATTGATCCGCCGTGAACAACTGCAGCAACTCCTGCACCCAAGTCTTATAAAAATTTATTGTCAGCAGCTGCCTCTCGTATACCAAGACATTTGCACCTTTAATCACATTATAGCATGTTGCCTCATATATCCACCAGCAGCACCTGAAACTGTTCTTTGCAACATGTAATTCTGCAGCGGGTTTATATACAATGCATGTCTGGATCATACCAGCGTCCTCCTCGTGCATATATCCACAGCAGGGAGCACTGGCGGAAACCTAGGGGGGGACAGGGGGGGACCGTCCCCCCCAATGAAGACGTTGGGGGGGACGGCCCATGCATTTGTCCCCCCCAATGTTCAAGCGTTAGGACATGTACACAATCTTCAGTAGTGAACTAGAGAGAAAAAAATGTTTAGCAGATGAAGTAAATATTTATAATGATATGAATTCCAGAGCAATCCAGGCTCTAACTAAACGTTATTAAGTCCAACGATGGGTAGTTTGCGAACATTATACTGTATAAATAAGACACCTCTTTTAATATGTTAACATTTATTACAAAAGCCCTGCTTAACACCCAACGTCACAAATTCACAATGTCATCGGGTTTCTGCTACATTCAAATCAGCTTTTCTTCAGGCTCAAATCAGCGTCATGTTCAACATTAGAAGTAATATGGAAAGTAATTACGTAAGTAAGTAAGTAAGTATTTTGTTTATTATTCCTCTTGAAAACCAACAATGGGATATAGAACATCAGTGGGTACATGGGCGGAGTTTATTACGGGCTAAGGGGGGCTCAAACCCCTCAAGAAGGCCCAGATTCGGGTCTGTCACAAGGAAACTGGTATAGTTTCCGGGGTTAGCCCCCAAGAAACTTTCACGAACGAAACTTGAATCCGATGATTAACACTTTTTTGTCCGGGAAAATAGCATGGTTGTTGTGAGACTTCAATTAAAGTCGTTGACTAAAACGGGTGTGTCCGGAAAGTTAGTATGGTTTCATGAGATTTCCAACTAAACTCGACGTGTGTAAGAAAAAATAATGGATTTTATGAGATTTTAACCCGATGACTAAGAAAAGGTCAACACACTTTTTTGCCCGAAAAATAATATGTTTTTGTCAGATTTAAAGTAAACTCGATGTGCAAAAAATACGTTTACGCAAAATAGTATGGTTTTTCTGAGAAACCAAAAAACTCTCTTTGACTAAAAAAGGTGTTTACGGAAACATAAAGGTTTAATGAGATTCCAATTAAATTCAATGACTAAAAAAGGTGTTTACGCGAAACAGTATGGTTTTATGAGATTTTAATTAAACTCGATGAGTTGATGACTAAGAAAAGGTGTCTACGGAAAATAGTGTGGATTTATGATATTTCAATTAACCTATATGACTAAAAAGGTGTTTACGGAATAAATTATGGTTTTATTATATTTCGATTAAACTCGGTCACTAAAAAAGGTGTTTACGCATAATAGTATGGTTTATGAGATTTTATATAAACTCGATGAGTTGATGTTTAAAAAAAGGTGTCTACAAAAAATAGTATGGATCTATGTTATTTCAATTAAACTATATGACTAAAAAAGGTATTTACGGAATAAATTATGTTTTTATTATATTTCGATTAAGCTCGATCACTAAGAAGGAGTTTACGCAAAAAATTATGGTTTTTATGAGTTTTCAATTAAACTCAATGACTAAAAAAGGTGTTTACGGAAAAAACATGGTTCTATGATATTTTAATTAAACTAGATGACTAAAAAAGATGATTACGGAAAATATTAAGGTTTTATGATATTTCAAATAAACGAGATGACTTAAATAAGGTGTTTACGCAAGATAGTATGGTTTTTCTTAGATTTCAATTAAACTCGATGACTAAAAAAGCTCATTAACTTTTGAATCGAGAAGAAAATTCCGGCGCTGCTCAATCTGGACCAAGTCTCCGCCTCACATCCAAACTTCAAGTTTTTTAGACCCCAAGAATGGAAACCAAACTCCGCCCACGATTTGGTCTCTTGAACGGATTTAGGCTATGCACAAGGAGAGTTGGTAGGGGTTTTAAACGTGCAAGTTCACATAGACGTTTTGATTTTTAAAAAAATAGGCAGTTATAGTGGTCTTAGAGAGTTGTAAAATCACATCCTCGAAGCTAAAAATAGTTTCAAAAAAGCCCCTGTCGTCTGATTGGCAGTTATTTACCAGGGTAGATCAAAAGGTTGAGAAAAAGTCATGCAGTTCGGAAACTTCCTTTGATATGCTCTGATAGCAGGTATATAATAATTATAGACATGAGTAGGTTTTCATTTCTTTCAGTGTTTTCTTTTTAGTCGTTCTAAGAAACATAATTTGCATATAATAAATTAACTCTAAGATTTTTGTCATGAATTCGAGTAATATTCAGTACATAGCATGTTTTTCTTAAATATATATATATATTTCGTTGATTGAATACATTACAGAGGTGTCTATGTTAAATGCTTTGAATGTTTTTTGCAAAGCAATTGTGTGAAATTTGGCACATTCCTTCATTATATAAATACACGATAGCAGCTTTAAAAGAGGTGTCTAATGCAACCTTCCCTCCGATCGTGTTCAATAACAAATTGCAGTTTGAACTACTTCTATCAGAACTGAGAAAATGGACCATTTTTTAAAAATTTTGATGACAGCTAAAATGCTACAATTATATGTGGACATTAAAAAAACTCACCCCTCCCAACTCGGCGTTTCGCGCCTCAGCGATCGACCTTCGGCCGCTCGTCCGTCCCCCCCAAAGTTCGGACCAGGTTTCCGCCTATGGCAGGGAGACACTTTCATTGCTTGGCAACATATCTCTGAAATATACCATAAGTATATGCCTATATATCGTTAGACCCATGTTGCATGTGCTTTATATATCATGTCTAACGTCATTCTGCGCATTCTCATATAAATATAATCCGTCTGTCCGATTTATTGCATCTCTTGATTGAGTGGCAACATATAAATACCCATTCCGAACCTTTCACACATACATACATTGCAGGTGACCAATGAAAATATATCCCAGTCATCATGCAGATTAAACTGTGCATTCATTACAAAGTGTATTATATCAAACACTTGATTCGCTTCCTGTGTGTAATGTTAGCGGATTATTTTGTCTAAATTAATGCGCAACTTATTCGACAATTCGGGGAAGTCAGTCGATCTGCAGTTTATAAGCCTATATATATATATATATATATATATGAAAGATATATAGTTTTTGTTTCCACTTTACTGCTTTTGTAGCGCATTTTGTCATGATTTTCTGTGACTGCTTGCTGGAATGGCCCACCAAAGTGGAGGTGCATGCGGCAGGTTTCAAGCTGGACAATCAGGTCTCAAACCTACATGTATATGACTTGCAGGCCGTCTATGCCAGGCATTCATATGGATCGCTGTAACGCATCATTAGTGATATATGCAAGACTTAGTGACGAAGTATACGCAGCAGCATGCAGGCTGTCGTGTGTAAGTAAAGGTCGGCAACTTTTTATCAACAGCGCATTAACAGTTACTGTCTCTGATGCTCTGTTGTGTAGTTTTAGTGGACACACATCAACTCTATAGCCTACAAGCCCTACATGTACGTAGCTTCTTTTACGTTCATGATTTATAATTTATATACATTATGTACATAGTTTTAAATACCCACACACATATAATGTAGGCCCTATGTAGACCTATGCCTACGTGTTTATACTCAAATATATAGGCCTAATGTATATGTACATGCATGTATAAGCAAATATATAATATTATTTGCATTTTATAAAAATTATATAATTATATATGATATAAGCCTAAATATAATTATGTGTATATGTACATGGATTGTTTATTGTACACATGCTTTTGCCTGTGAGACGAACCAGCCATATAGTTGGATACATGTAGTTGGCCGATGCAACAGAAGCTACGAACATGCATCCTCAAATTCCTCTTCTGATGTGTGTACGCATACGTCAGACCAATGGTGATGAATTGCAGTCTATGGGTTTCTGTTTGTCTATCTGTCTGTCTCTCTGTCTGTCTGTATGTCTGTCTCTGTGTGTTTCTTTCTCAGTCTCTATGTCTCTGTTTATGTCTCTGTCTCTGTATGTCTGTACGTGTGTCTGTTTCTGTCACTGCCTCTGTCTCTGTCTCTGTCTTTCTCTCTCTCTCGTGTCCGACTTAATTTCTTCTGTATCTTCGTTTTGCTGAGATTCCATTCGCATTCCCTACATTCCTATTCCATAAATATCCTCTCCACACGTCCATCCTTCTCTCCTCCTCTCCTTCTCTCCTTCTCTCCTTCTCTCCTTCTCTCCTTCTCTCCTTCTCTCTCTCTCCTTCTCTCTCGCTCCATCTCTCCTTCTCTATCTCTCCTTCTCTCTCTCCTTCTCTCTTTCTCTCCTTCTCTCAATCTCTCCTTCTCTCCTTCTCTCTCTCCTTCTCTCTCTCTCTCTCTCTCTCTCTCTCTCTCTCTCTCTCTCTCTCTCTCTCTCTCTCTCTCTCTCTCTCTCTCCTTCTCTCCTTCTCTCCCTATCTCCTTCTCTATCTCTCCTTATCTCCTTCTCTCAATCTCTCTTTCTCTCCTTCTCTCCTTCTCTTCTTCTCTCGCTCCTTCTCTCCTTCTCTCCTTCTCTCTCTCCTCCTTTCCTTCTCTCCTTCTCTCCTTCTCTCCTTCTCTACTTCTCTCCTTCTCTTCCGTGCATGCATGTATTGCATGCATTAAGCTGCAGTCTTCGACACTGATTTCTCCAGAGACGATGCAACGTTTCCTAAGCATTAACATCCATCAGCGATAATTCATCTTATAACGAAAAGTCAACAGGAAAAATTAAAGACGATGTTCGTGATGACTTGTATAATAGGCCTTCGCTGTGACTTGTACAGGCACGCCGCACACGCACACTCGTGCAGGCATTCACAAACACACACAGGCACATGCACGCACACACGCACAACCACACGTCCACACACGCACGCACGCACACATACAGACACACACATATATCCACACGCACGCACACAGACATACGCACACAAACACACACAGACACACACACTGCACACACAAAATAAATACTATCGTATATACATAATATATTGTAGTTAGGCCTATAGATATACGTATGCATAAATCACGCCTTGCCCTTGGTCGTCGTTTATTCACATTCCTCCATCTGGACGTATATACATATACATGTATATATATACAGGGTGCGGCAAAAAAAGACCCCCTAAGATTTTTGCCAATATCTTGACCAAAAGTGAGAATTTTGAAATGAAATTTTACAGTCTTAAAGACAATTCATATTTACACCAGATGGCCAGATTTCATTAAAATATTTCGAACACAACAAAAGTTACACCACTTATACATGTAGTAAGGTCACCCACCGTTTTTTGACGATTCAAAAACGCGACGCAACAAAAAGTAAAAATAAAACAATCTAATTATCAGATATTGGCCAAAAGTAAGAATATCAAAATGAAATTTTACAGGCTTAAAGACAATTCATATCTGCACATGATGGTCAGATTTCATCAAAATATTTCAAAGAGAATAAAAGTTATACCACTTTTAGGAAGGCCACCCACCGTTTTCTGACGATTCAAAGGTGAAATGCAACAAAAAGTAACAAAAAACACGATTTTTTCTCATTTCAAATAATATTGTTATCAAATAGCCTTAATGCAGATAATCATTATAATTACTATTTTAAAAAATAAACAGGGTACCAGCGTAGCTGCGCGTCACTGAGAAGTCACTTAGAAAGATGACAATCAAATTGGTAAATAAAGAATGTGTCAGATTAATCAACACGTCCATCAAGAACTTTGCAAAGAGACTCAAAAGAAGTGTTTGCACTGGTGGTGGGCACATTGAACACAAGTTGTGAAGCACTACCAAGTTCATTTGACAACAGTTATTTGAGATGAGATCGTGAGACTTAATAAAATCGTGTTTTTGTTACTTTTTGTTGCGTTTCGTTTCTGAATCGTCAAAAAACGGTGGGTGGTCTTACTAAAAGTGGTATAACTTTTGTTGTGTATGACCTATTTTGAATAAATCAAATAATAAATAAAAAAGAAATAATAATAAATAATAAATAAATCTGACAATCATGTGTAAATATGAATTGTCTTTAGGCCTGTAAAATTTCATTTTGAAATTCTTACTTTTCGCCAAGATATTGGCCAAAAACCTAGTTTTTGATGCGCTTCGTTTTTGAATCGTCAAAAAACGATGGGTGACCTTCCCTAAAAGTGGCATAACTTTTGTTCAGTTTGAAATATTTTGATCAAATCTGCCCATCACGTGTAAATATGAATTGTCTTTAAGACTGTAAAATTTCATCTGGAAATTCTTACTTTTGGCCAAGATATTTCCAAAAAACCTAGGGGGGTCTTTTTTTGCCGCACCCTGTATATATACACCGTGAGGCATAAAAAAGGAAACCCCTAGAAAAATCGTTATCATTTTAACAATTTTCAATCAATGTCAATGAAATTCAGGAAAGTTATAGCTAAGTAGCAAGCAATGTAAATACATTTACAGTTTTTACTCTGACTGTCTGCCTTTAGCTTCTACGCATGCGCGAAGTCGCTTGCGCCATTCAAGCACCGCCGAGTCAATAATTCGCTGGTCAAGATCGTTCCAAGCTTGCAAGATTCGCTTCCGAAGATCTTCAACATCACGGACCTTTGTTCTGTACACCATTTCCTGCATGAATCCCCATATTTTATAATCGACGGGTACGACCTGAGCTGCTAGGGGGTCATAGAGTAGGAATTATGAAGTCAGGAGTTTCATGCGTCAGAAGTGCAATCGTTCTCGATCTCTGTGCGTTGGAGCACCATCTTGCTGGAGAATGTCAAATTCAGTGAGTTCTCGAATTTCAGGTAGAAGGCCTTTCATGAGTAAAACATCTCGGTAGTATTGGCCGTTGATTTTTACCACGGTTCAACAAAATGAATTGACGCGCGCCCCAGAGAAGAAACACCGACTAACACCATCAGGGATTTGTTAAACGTGGGACGTGTGCGTAAAAGGCGTTCGGCTGCAATATCTCTCTTTCGAGTTCCAACTGCTACATACAGACGATCATTTTGAGTAGTCTAAGCTTATTGCTACGAAAAGCAGGAAATTGTGTATACAAAGCAAAGGTCTGTGATGTTGAAGATCTTATAATAGTAAGCGAATAATGCAGGCTTGGAACGATCTTGACCAGCGAATTATTGCTGGGCGGTGCACGAATGGCGCAAGCGACTTCGCACATGCGTAGAAGCTAAAGGCGGACAGTTAGAGTAAAAACTGTAAATGTATTTACATTGCTTGCTTCTTAGCTATAACTTTCCTGAATTTCATTGACATTGATTGAATATTGTTAAAATGATAACGATTTTTCTAGGGGTTTCCTTTTTTATGCCTCACGGTGTATATATATTGGCGTACCTACTCATGCATGTTTGCAACTCTCTGATAAGACAAAGACTGTCTTTACTCTTTAAAACTGAAAACTTAACGCTTCCAGTCTCGCCGCTACTTCAGCGCTCGTGAAGAAGCTGGTGCCCTGCACCTGCAAGTCCTGCATGGCTTTCGAGTGGCGCTTTAGAAATTTGGAGATTACGATTATTCCTATCTTGTATAAAATATTATAAGCAATCAATAAAATACCTGACTTCAGTTAACCATTGTTTTTCTTTTCTGCCTGCAATTTCACCTGCATCGCACGACGCACGTGCCATTGCTCTTGATGACCTGCAGTTCAATATAATTAAATATCTCTACAAGAGAGATAATAATAC
>OX243819.1:8161527-8181527 GCA_945859605.1 Lumbricus rubellus
AATTCATTCCAGGGAAAGCATTTATGGCGATCGTAAATTCCGACTCTGACAATCCTGAGAATCAGTGTTCGTCGTTGTCGCTTGAACTGTCGGCTGAGAATAGATCTAAAGAGGCAATTTATAGTCGGCGTATGACGGTAAAAGCAAGTAGCTCTCTAAGCATGATTGTCCCAATGCAACGCTATAGATTATCTCGAGGCTTAATATTGTTTTGCCCATGCTCAGCAGCAATGACACACACGGACATCCATACAACATCTCGGCGACGACGATTGAACCGACCGTTCAGGTGTAATTGGTCGATAGTTAGACCGTCGTGACAGAAGAAATATAGTGCAGGTGAATAGATCAATGAGAATGAGGAAAATGGAGTAATGAGAATGAGGAGAATGGAGTAATGAGAATGAGGAGAATGGAGCAATGAGAATGAGATAAATAGAGTAATGAGAATGAGATAAATAGATCAATGAGAATGAGGAGAATGGAGCAATGAGAATGAGGAGAATGGAGCAATGAGAATGAGGAGAATGGAGCAATGAGAATGAAGAGAATGGAGCAATGAGAATGAAGAGAATGGAGCAATGAGAATGAGGAGAATGGAGCAATGAGAATGAGGAGAATGGAGCAATGAGAATGAGGAGAATGGAGCAATGAGAATGAGGAGAATAGAACAATGAGAATGATGAGAATAGAACAATGAGAATGAGGAGAATGGAGCAATGAGAATGAGGAGAATAGAACAATGAGAATGATGAGAATAGAACAATGAGAATGAGGAGAATGGAGCAATGAGAATGAAGAGAATAGAGTAATGAGAATGAGGAGAATGGAGCAATGAGAATGAAGAGAATGGAGCAATGAGAATGATGAGAATAGAACAATGAGAATGAGGAGAATGGAGCAACGAGAATGAGGTGAATGGAGTAATGAGAATGAGGAGAGTAGAGCAATGAGAATGAGGAGAATGGAGCAATGAGAATGAGGAGAATAGAACAATGAGAATGAGGAGAATGGAGAAGAAGGAGGAAGAAGACGAAGGAACAACAGAAGGAGAATAAATAGAATTGGTGGAAAAAATACGAGGTCTGAATAGGTGGAGATGGAGGGGGTGGTAGAAAGAAGAATATATAAAAATAGAAGGAGAGGTAGCTGTAGAATGAAGTGGAGAGTGGAATATGAGAAGAAAAGCTGAAACGATAGAAGGAAGGAAAGGGCGGAATATGAGGAAAATAAGAAAGAGGAGTGATAGAAGGAAAGAGAAGTGTCGGATGGTTGTGGTGGTGGTGGTGGTGGTGGTGGTGGTGGTGGTGGTGGTGGTGGTGGTGGTGGTGGTGGTGGTGGTGATGGTGGAGGTACATGGTGGGGGTGGTGGTGGTGGTGGTAGTGTGGCTATATACCGTGCATATGCTGTTAATCTGAGTGCTGTTCGGGGCGTTGAGACATATTTGGCAAACACGTCACGCAGGCAGGCATCCGGATAGAGCGGATATATAGACAGCGGCGGCTGCTGCTGGAGGAGGAGACTTCAATTGGAAACGGATGAAGAGTCCGAGATGGTGATGATGATGATGACTATATGGGTTGTTTCGACTCGCAGACTGGCATCGTTATGCACCGATGATTACAAACACTCGTGTAGGATGTCGGCCATAACAGCAGCAGCAGCAGCAGCAGCAGCGGAGGCGGGCCAATGGATGTGGTAGACGAATGAGTTTCCATGCATCTAGGCCTAGACGTATATAGCACCGCTGACACTAACATCTACAACGGTCGGAGATCTGCCTTGCGTATAAAATGGATACAAATATGATCTATTATGAGCCACGAATAGATCAGCTGCCATAGTGAATGCGCAAAAGCGTTATTATAGGTCTGTGTATACATGTACATGTATATCATAGAGACGACGACGTTCATCTGACGTGTATCACGTTCGGTGTATGATAATATGCCATGCGGCGTTTGTCGGGCAAATTATAATCGATTTATGGGTCGTCGCTCATTGTAATCGACGGCTGAGGTCAGAAATCAGTTGGCCTGTCTTTCTGTCTCTCTGTCTCTGTCTCACTCTATCTCTCTCTCTATGTCTCTCTGTCTCTCTCTCTCCAATAATTTCGCGAAGGCCGTTGGTATACCAGTCGCAGTGAACTGGTCGTCTGAAATATTCTTGCCAGTGAATCTCGTGTTCTGAAATCTGGAATCTGATTAACGTATCTCATGACTGCAGTGTTATAACGCCTATGACCCTATGTGGAATTATTCATGGTAGGTGAATTTTCTCTTTATGTATTGCCTGTGATTTTTGTTTAAGAACAGAATCATTGAATCACTCTTGCATCGCCAACTTGCAGGCCCATCTCATGCATGGCATAGCAGTGGATTACTAGGTCTGTTTATGCCTACATGCGTAACGCACGATATCCAAAGTTTTGTGTGCATCGAAAATTTGCTGGACAGAGTTGGAGTTCGCCTGAGTCTAATCTCATAAGTGGCCTCTGTATACAGCGTAAGCGTAATATTATAGTCGTGCGTTTAAGAACAGATAGACCTACAGTGTATGATTATAAGTCATCTGGGGTGAGCAAACGCCATCATAGACTTGGTGGGGAAAAAAATCAAAATTATGCATAGTATTTATACATTATAATATATAAGTAATTAATAATTATTAATATGTATGTCAGTGTATTTGACATTTCACGAGGTATGCACAGTCAGACAGATAAACGAGTAAACTAAATGTACAGGGTGGGCCATAAAAGTAACCCCCTACGTTTTTGCCCATGTATTGGCCAGAAGTAAGAATTTTCAAATGAAATTTTACAGTCTTAAAGACAATTCATATTTACACAGGATGGCCAGATTTCATCAAAATATTTCAAACAGAACAAAAGTTATGCCACTTTTAGAGAGGCCACCCACCGTTTTTTGACGTTTCAAAAAACGTAACGCTACAAAAAGTGACAAAAACGATTTTATTGAGCCACATATCAAATAACTGTTGTCAAATGAACTTGTTGGTGCTTCAAAACTTGTGTTCAATTTGCCCATCACCATTGCCAAAACTTCTTTTGAGTCTCTTTGCAAAGTTCGTAATAGTCCAGTTGATGTGTTCCAAAGGCAAATATACCCATATCAACTTTAATGCGCCCATCATTTCTCTAACCGCTCTTGGTTTTGGTTGCATAGCTCTGGCCATCATGTGTAGATATGAATTGTCTTTAAGCCTGTTAAATTTCATTTCGAAATTCTTACTTCCGGCCAAGATATTCACCAGAATAATTAAATCGGTTTTATGCTGCTTTTTGTTGCGTTTCGGTTTTAAATCTTCAAAAAACGGTGGGTGGCCTCACTAAAAGTGGTATAACTTTTGTTCTCTTTGAAATAGGTTGATGAAATCTGGCCATCATATGTAAATATGAATTGTCTTTAAGACTGTAAAATTTCATTTCGAAGTTCTTACTTCTGGTTAAGATAAAAATTATGGGCAAAAACCTTAGGGGGGTTACTTTTTATGGCCCACCCTGTATAGTGGGCCTACCATAGCTACATAAGTATGTAACTGGAGAGAGGTATACTCAGACGAACAGACACACAACCTTTCAGCCACACTGGTATTCGGATAAACCGACTGGAGGCTGGCAGAGCGATATACGGTGATACCCATGGCATCCGCGTCTAATTGTGAGATTAATATCTGGTGTAGGTCAATGCTGAAGCTTTCTTCCGAACTGCATGAAGTCTACGTTCTCGAATGCTTTTATGGACCCCACATATCATAGATGCATCATGTATTTGACCCCTTTTCAACAACGCCGGTGCATGTCTTCATCATCAGACAAATATCTCAACAAACCAGACTCCTGCAGCAGCATAGGCTACATTCCTGCACTATACTAGTGCATGACTCCAGAGCAGCGGCGCCGCTAGGATTTTTTTTCTGTACGCACAACTTGCACAAAATAATATGAAGCGAACAGCGATCGATACGAGCTTATATATATATCTATATAAATAAAAATGAAACTTCCAATAGTGCGGTACACCATCACGCCCAAAGCTACGCAGCGATTTCTTTGGAAATTTACCAAAACCTTCCATTCCAATAGCACCGTGTCTTAAGATTTTCTTTCCAGAAAAAAACGCAATCTTTTCCACAAAAAGTGAACTTTGCAATACGTTCGAGCGCCATTTGCAAATTGAACCAAACCGCACGCTGGCAAATTTCACAATCGTCAATCGTCTTCATCCCAAACACAGTGACGAAACATGAATGAGTGAGGTAGCGTTGCGTGACGTCATAAGCGAGTCGATTAAAAATTCCATTACGAAACGGCCTTTAAAGCGGCCTTTCCGCTGTCAGTAAGGGAGGGGGCTCCCTCCCTCCCTCCCTCCCTCCCTCCCTCCCTCCCTCCCTCCCTCCCTCCCTCTCTCCCTCCCTCCCTCCCTCACTCCCTCCCTCCCTACCTCCCTCCCTCCCTCCCTCCCTCCCTCCCTCCCTCCCTCCCTCCCTCCCTCCCTCCCTCCCTTGCGGCCTTTTTACTGAAGCGTTTTAGGCCGCAATCCGCTACCGGGAAGGGACCTCCCTCCCTCCCTCCCTCCCTTCCTCCCTCCCCCTCCCTTGCCGCCTTTTTACTGAAGCGTTTTAGGCGGCAATCCGCTACCGGGAAGAGACGGCCCTCCCTCCCTTCCTCCCTCCGTCCCTCCCTCCTTCCCTCCCTCCCCCTCCCTTGCGGCCTTTTTACTGAAGCGTTTTAGGCCGCAATCCGCTACCGGGAAGGGACCTCCCTCCCTCCCTCCCCTTCTCTTGCGGCCTTTTTACTGAAGCGTTTTAGGCCGCAATCCGCTACCGGGAAGGGACGGCCCTCCCTCCCTCCGTTCCTCCCTCCCTCCTTTCTACCCTCCCCCTCTCTTGCGGCCTTTTTACTGAAGCGTTTTAGGCCGCAATCCGCGACCGGGAAGGGACGGCCCTCCCTCCCTCCCACCCTCCCTCCCTCTCTCCCTCCCTCCCTCCCTCCCTCCCTCCCTCCCTCCCTCCCTCCCCCCTCCCTCCCTCCCTCCCTCCCTCTCTCCCTCCCTTTCTCCCTCCCTCCCTCCCTCCCTCCCTTGCGGCCTTTTTACTGAAGCGTTTTAGGCCGCAATCCGCTACCGGGAAGGGACCTCCCTCCCTCCCTCCCTCCTTTCCTCCCTCCCCCTCCCTTGCCGCCTTTTTACTGAAGCGTTTTAGGCGGCAATCCGCTACCGGGAAGAGACGGCCCTCCTTCCCTCCCTTCCTCCCTCCGTCCCTCCCTCCTTCCCTCCCTCCCCCTCCCTTGCGGCCTTTTTACTGAAGCGTTTTAGGCCGCAATCCGCTACCGGGAAGGGACCTCCCTCCCTCCCTCCCCCTCTCTTGCGGCCTTTTTACTGAAGCGTTTTAGGCCGCAATCCGCTACCGGGAAGGGACCTCCCTCCCTCCCTCCCTCCTTTCCTCCCTCCCCCTCCCTTGCCGCCTTTTTACTGAAGCGTTTTAGGCCGCAATCCGCTACCGGGAAGGGACGGCCCTCCCTCCCTCCCTCCCTTCCTCCCTCCCTCCCTCCCTCCCTCCCTTCCTCCCTCCCTCCCTCCCTCCCTCCCTCCCTCCCTCCGCAATCTTTTAAACAAAAAAGCAACTTTGCAAATTCTACCATTTTCAACACATACGCCCGTTGCTAAGTGTGTTCCGTTTATGTAGCGCATTTCAACATTCGATTGCGGCCTAAAAAAAGCAAATTTTCAAATTTTACCATTTTCAACACATACGCCCGTTGATAAGTGTGTTCCGTTTATGTAGCGCATTTCAACACATTCGATTGCGGCCTAAAAAAGCAAATTTTCAAATTCTACACTTTTCAACACATACGCCCGTCGATAAGCCTTGCCTTTCAATTCGTGCCCGTTTCAAATGGTGGTTCAATTGTGTTCCGTTTATGTAGCGCATTTCAACACATTCGATTGCGGCCTTTTTTTACTGACGCGCGTTAGGGCGCTATCCGCGTCGCTGTCCGGGGAGGGGAGGGGGAGGGGGAGAGGGAAGGAGGGGAGGGGAGGGGAGGGGGAGGAGGAGGGGTAGGGGGTGTGGGAGGGGAGGACGGTCTTTTCTGCCACAGCAACGCGTGGCCGGGTTCAGCTAGTATATATATATATATATGTAGGCCTATGTATATATACCGTATATGCCTACTGGCGATTACGATGTATCGACCATAGGCGCCGAGTTGACCCGAAGAGTAGGGGTGCTTAAAAGAATGTGAAAATATGCGCGCGCCAGCGCGCGAAAATTTTTTTGACCCTTTTTTATAGGAGAAATCACCACTGTTCAGTGTTCACATAGGCGGAGACTTGGTCCTGGTTTTAAAGGACGAACTCGCGACCAAAGTATGATCGCCGATCAGGGAAGGGGTTTGGGAACGGGATGTGCTCCTCCCCCTTTTTCGATTTTTTTATTGTCACACTGCGATGGTAGAACCTTAGGCTATCATTTTGACGTCATGACATCCTTGTCAAAATTTCCTGTTATCTCATTGCATTATAGACATGATTTAAAACTTCAATAAAATAACGTTCTTCCTAATTTAATTTTTTTGATCATTCTGTGATTTCTTAGTGCAATAAATGCTATGATTGATGAAAATCTAGTGTCCGGGGTAATCTGAAACTGGTTTCAGGTTACCGGGGGGGGGGGGTGATGTTTAGGAGGGGTAATTTGGTACCTTTACACCGGCATATTGCTATGCTATTGTCGCCTTGAAGCCGGAAGGTTCGAGGTTCGAATCCACCTCGCCGCGTAAGGACCTTGGGCAAGTCCATCACTCACAATTGCTCAGCGCTTCGGCCGGAGTAGAGAGGTTGAACTTTGAAGGGGCGCTATAACAAGTGCACATACAAACACATACAAACAAAAGACGTCCTTAAATTTTCTTTGAAAAGTTTTAAGTTAAAACTTTTAACGGTTTTACATCCAGGATCCATAGACCTCTAGGGCCTAGGTGGCCTTGATTACGATACAGAACAAGCTTATACACTTATAGTTAGGACGTTTCAAGAAAGTTGCAATAGTTTTTTGACTTGCTCGCTTCATTTTTAATCAATGCTTTCCCGGAACACGAAGATATACCCGAAGACGCTGACTGCGAAGATGGTTCTCTATTAGAGTGTATGTAAGTAAGTAAGTAAGTAAGTATATTCTATAGAATTATAGAATTTCAATAGATTCAAAAGGTTTTCATCGCTTATAATATTTCACGCTTTAATTCTTTAATTTAGGCCTACAATTCGTAACAAAATTTTTTTGCCTTTCCGCGCTGTACGCACTTGCGTAAGTGCGTACGCCTAACGGCGCCCCTGCTCCAGAGTATGCAGTATATCAAATTTCTAGCAGCCGTGTACCCTCAGCCAAGAGCACCTATATAATAATATATGTACATAATATTTATCTATAGACCTCCATGCCTATAAGCTAAATCACGGACGCCTAGATAAATAATGCCTATCCGAGTCTAAATCAACCAGACTGGTATACGTATAGTATGCATTTTGGATGATCAACAATTCTCACCAGTCGGTTCTGAATTGGAGATGCAGCTAATGGACAAGACTATCATGCTCGTGTATAACTGTATAATGTGTATATCATATAATATACATCATATATATATATATATTGTGTGTGTGTATGCGTGTGTGTGTGTGTGTGTGTGTGTGTTGTCGTGGAGATGTCGATATCAATATAATTATAAGACTGATCATTTTGAAGGTAAAATACAAAGTGGATTAATTAATGGAAGTTCTCGTTACCTAAGCAACCAGTTAAGTAATGAATGTTGTTTAGAAAATTACGATCCCATCTTATATACACATACATGTGCATACCCCATATCGAGAGAATTACTACTCATACACGCATACATGATTGCCAACATGCAGAGGCTCCACATGGCTCATCCTATTGGTATAGCTATTAGCTAAACGACAAAGGTAGGCCTATTATATAGAAACTTTCAGTGTACGTAGGACCAGAAATAAAATTAATTTGCAGTTTTCCAGTTGATATAGGTTCCTACTGCATTGAATTTTTTTCACCTCCTCATTAACTCAGCTGCAATTAACAAGAACGGTTTTTTGGGCTGAAAAAATCCGCCACCATGTTCAATGATGTAAACGCGGTCGATGCCTGCTTCTGCTAATTAGCAGCTAATGAGTGGAGTAATTAGACGTCGAATGTATACATACTCTGTGGCGGCGGAGTGATACTCCAACAGCTGCTCTGTCTTCATTATATCTGCCAGCGTCTCATTTGCTGCTGCTGCCGGACTAAGTTCTTTACATCATAGGTATAATAACCTTACTTCTTCACAACCCCGCCAACTTGACACAGCGCTTGTGTATAAGCTGGAGCCTTCCGCTTATAGCTTGCGAGATGACGCTTAAGAAATTTTAGAATTTACGGCTAAGATAACCGATGCATCCTACACCTTCTATATGTATCTAGCCTGTATATACCTTGTAGTCTACCGGGGTGTTTCGATGAGCGAAGAGTGCTGAGGATATGGGTGACCTCCCTTTACTTGGAGCTCAGACTTCGAGTTCAGTTTTTCATGAAAAGAGAGTTATATAATTATAGATGATGCGATTCTTAATTCGTGTTTATTTTTTAATCAGTTGATCGTTTACTGTCACTTAACTCGCTTTAGGCCTACTCCTCAACGCTGTCCCTTGCAGCCCGGTGGAGGTTCACCCCTGCATGGCTAAGATATGTTAAACCGGACGTTACGACGACACGATCCGGTGGTATAACTCCCGAGGCGATGTTCCCGACCATGGAGAACGTGGAGGCTGGAGACAAGGTGGGATATGCTTCATGCTGTGATAACATGGAACGCCAATGATGTTCTGATCATGAGCTCTTTCCACCTCTCTTTAAAAAACTCGCTACAGCTTATGTCTTGTCTCGTTCTTGTAACCAGGATGTTCAAACTTATCCCTGTGGTCTTCAATTAGCGGGGATCAATAGCTGAGTTCTGTTCATCTTCGAATTATTTTTTCTTTCAATTATTGAGCTTCAAAGTGTAGGCCTAAATGGATCCTACTTTGCATCACACCCAGATTTGTCCCTCGTTCAATTAAACGAATGTTTTATATCAGTTGCACATTGTTTATTTGAAACCTACATGTAAGTTTAGATCTTTGCTTTAGTGTAAAATGAGTAGTGGTGCGGGCAGTGAAATACTCTATAGCCTATAATTGCGTGAAGATTAAGGTGTGAGTCCCCTCTGTGTGACGCCGTCTGTGGAATATCAAAACCACATAATATACAGGTAATTGAAAACCCTCCACTGTTCTGAGTTGAAGTGTGCACACTTTGGTGCGAGAGGAAATGGAGAATGTCATGAATGACAGGAAGGCTCATGGTTTTGTGCTCCAACCAATAGATCCTTCAGATCCCTGGACCGAGATCCAGACCTGTGTGCAAGTGTTCCGTGACCTTTATTGTACTACCTGCTAGAAACACACACTCTTCTGATTGTCGATGAAATAATGGGGTCACTGTGCTCTGTTGGAAACACCACTGAAAACAAAAGATGAAAGTCTTTGAATCTTCTATTGATACGAGTTATTTTGAAGTGCATACTCTTGCTTTTATTTTATTCAGTTCATTCAGTTTACGAACCAGTAAATATTTCTTTGCCAGCTCAACCAACTCAGATGGTTGTAATAAAAAAGAAAAGCCGTGATTGATTGAAGTGGCTTCTGAAACCTCCTTACCCATTTGCACTGCAAGATGTAAATTCTGCCGAAAAGCAGTAGGCCTATACTGGTATTGGTTTATTCAGACGTTTTAGCCATGCACCTCTTCACTGAGTTAGTAAATACAATAATCTGTAGGGCCTACATGTAGGCTTATTAATGTAGGTTAGCATATAATGTATAAATATGTATTATAATCTGCATGTAGGCCTAGCCTCTGTCCATAATGTATGATAATCAGTATGTGGGGCTATAATTAATAGGCTTAAAGCCATATAACCTTAAAGCGTTGCTTAATCGCATTTGCGAATGCTTGCAAGCTATAATCTTTTATGATTGTGTTTTCCTTCCAAGCTATTATACATACATGTGACCTTTCCGCCACTTGGTTTTCATGTTAGAGTGTATAGGTAAATCAGTCGCTTGGAATATTGTTCTTTTAACGGCGCTACTGTTAGAAATGACAACCTCAATGAAAGTCGCTGCTTTTCGTGTAGGATACGACAGCAAACGAGACGACGACGACGAAATTTCCTTCTGAATGGAAGTCTTGCTGAATATAAAGTCGATCGATTTTTTGTGCAAACGACCGTATATACATATATATATATATACACGTGGTTCAAACGTCGTCAAGATATATATATAATTATATATAATATTATATATTATATATATATATACATGCATGTATATGTCGACGGAAGCTGATTTGCGCAAGCACGCACAAACACGCACATCTAGACACGCATGTCCGGATCTTGCCCCACCAATTCATATTATCAGTTTAGCCCTTCTGTCACCTGGATATATATATATATATATAATATATATATATTTATATATATAGGCTACACACATTATATTTTTTGCATATATATATATAAATGTAAATAAATTATAGCATTCTTGCGTGCGTAGTGGTGGCATAGCCTTTTTATACAATTATTTATGAGATCGGTTCTTTTCGCTATCAGCTAAAAGAAATGAGATTTTTAAAGCTGCTGATAATTATAATACACACGAACAAGTATAGGCCTACATGATTATAGTGCAACATAATGCATAACTTTGTAGCCATATACTTGAAGTGTAATGCAATTTGTAACTGACATTGGCACCGTCTATAATATACTGCAGAAATGGTCATTTTCGGTGTGGACGCTCCCAGTGCGAGTATACGGTAGCCTACCCCAGGGAAGAATTAGGACTTGATGAAACAGAGAGAGGTTTATAAACATATATTTTGAAGGAATGGATACACACGAAGAGGTGGGGAATGCCATTCACCAGGGTAGGCCCAATGGTTGCAAGTGACCTAGTTTGGGGCAGTATAATTATGTACATGGTGGTTCTTGTTTACGGTATAAAAAGATCATTCCGGTTTGAAGAGCGCAGAAGTCTGGGAGAAGCTGTAAAAATTAACGAGGATAGCGAATATGATCTCTTGAATGTTTTGGAACAAGATCCAGCTTGTACTTGAGAACCAAAACAACGACTCTCCAAACTGAATACAGGCTATAAATGGAAGCCAGTGTATATAGTTGCTTGATCGTGTGCAAGGAGACGTGGGAAAATCTAGGGAGATGTGCCTGAGATAACATAGTGGAGTCTCTTTGAAGAGGCAACACGGAGTTCTATAAGGAGAAGTTATCAAGGTAGTCATATGCTAGAATAGACAGTGAGAGTGTGTACACAAGAAGTGTTGGAAGAAAAACAAAGAAAGCACGACTCCATTACAAGTAGGATGCAAGACACCTTGGAAGATATAAGCGCTACATAAATTGTATTTGAGATCAGTGCTTACTTTGCATAGGCCTAACCATTACACAGGTCAAACGAAAACAAAATTGTATCCGATGGCGTGGAGGGACATGTGGAATACATGTGACATGTACTTAAGTATACTAGGGAAATGTGATGAAGCAGTCAAGAGGTTTAACCGTCTAAGAGCGCACGTCAACTGCAGTGGATCCAGTTTCCAATGTAGTATCATATTGTACAACGGCTTTTCAGAAAATACCTGTGCAAAATAGCTCTGGTAAAAAACACTGCACGATCGTTGGAATCAGACGACAGGTAGCATGTATATACGGTAGCATATACGGTAGCATATACGGTAGCATGTATATACGGTATGTCATGTTCTAGGCTTATGTGGCTTCAAAGCTCTATATCAGACTGATGACAAAAGGTGGGACTATAGGGAAAAGTCGTGGATTTAATGCAGGTGTGATAAGCAGATTTACATACGGATCATTCCATTGCCAACTTCTATTTATAACTTTGATTAAATATTTATACATGTATATATATACTATTGTATAGTGATGGTGGGATTTAAAATAAAATATATAAAAACCAGTAATCAATAGCTTTCAGCCATTTTTCATAATAATTAAGATATTTATAACCTATAAAATATTGTCTCAGTCTAAAATCTTTAAAGAAACAATTAGAAAGGATTGGCTGTCAGCCGCTATCACAATAACCTGCCGTGTTGATAGCTATGTGTATAGGTGTGGTATGCACTGTGGTGTTGAGGAGAGTGTGTGTATGTGTGTGTGCGCGCGCCGGCGGTATGTGTGTGTAGGTGGTGTGTGTGTTGTGGTGTGTTTGTGTGAGTGCGTGTTTTGTTTGTGTGAGTGTGTGTGTGTGTGTTTGTGTGTGTGTGTGAGCGTGGGTGCGTGTGAGCGTGGGTGCGTGTGGAAATGCAAAAGGAATTTTTAGCACACAAACTAAATTCCTCGGAATTATTTGTGACATCTGTTGCGATGTGTTATTCTAATATGATATGCACTTCAACTATGCGTTTGAAGCATCCGGTAAAGGATGCAATTTATTTAAGACCCCAGGGACAATAATTGGCGGTGATAGGCTATGTCCGGGGCAAAAGAATCTTAATGGTCTGCTTTAGTTTGCAGTAATGAAACGACAAAATCATATGCGTAGCCGATTAACCTCTCCTCTTGAGACCCTAACCACGTAGCCCACTCTGAAATTGCTTCACCCTCCCCCCCCCGCAACAATGGTCATAACAGTCGTGCGAAATATCATAGCTTTACTCTGCCAGTCAAACACAAACGTAATTTTATATCCCGTTTTCTTTATAAGAACTTCTATTAACACCGTTGAAGTGTTTGCTTACACGTTGCCTCGAGAATGTGTCAATCGAGGTAATTTTTTAATAAGCTGCGTCAATGTCAGCATGTGTAACCTTATTATAAATAAACGAGTATTGATTGATTTATTAAGTTTACAGGCTTGAAGGTATATATATATATAATTTATAGATCTATCTACACCGTGATTCAAAAAAAAGTAAGCCAAATTGTTTTGCGTATATCTCTAATGCCTGATGACATATCAAGCTGAAATTTTCGAAATATTTAGAGAATTGGACCGAGAATATGATTCCAACATTTTACGAGATAAAGTTTAACGGATAAAAAGATATGAATATTTAAACTTTATATACAGAAATTTCAGTTTACAAGCAGTTTTCTGTCAGTTTTAATGAAATGCTTCCTTATATCTCTAATGCCTGATGATTAATCATCCTAAAATTTTCCAGATTTGTAGAGAATTGAACTAACAATATGACCCAACAGTATGGTTTGATTATTTAATTTAATAACATGCTCAAAATGTCCTCCTACTGCTTGCACGCAAACCTGGAGGCGCTGGCGCCATAATGCAACAGCATGCATCGTCGATTATCCTCTGGCACAGGTCATCTCACACTTCCAACAAGCGTTGCTTCAGATCGTTTATATTATGGATTGTTGTCTGGTAGACTCGGTCTTGCATCACGTTCCACACTTTATTATAGTCGACAGGATTCAAATCTGGGCTGTTCGGAGGCCATAATGTGTGAGAAACGAAAGAACACCATAACAAACATGCTGAAAACTGAAATTTCTAGAGATGAAGTTGAAATATTCGTATCTTTTTATCCTTTCAAATAAATGACATGATATTTTGGAATCCTGTTCTAGGTTCACTTCGCTAGATATTTTGAAAATTTTAGAATGATTAATCAACAGGCATTAGAGATACAAGAAAAACAGTTTGGCTTACTTTTTAGTTGAATCTAACAGAAAATTGCTTGTAAACTGAAATTTCGAAATATTAAGTTGAAAGATACATATCTTTTTATCCGTTCAACTTTATCTCATGAAATTTTGGAATCGTATTCTTGGTCCAGTTGTCTAAATATTTGGAAAATTTTAGCTTGATATGTCATCAGGTATTAGAGATATAAGAAAAATCATTTGGCTTACTTTTTTTTGAATCACGGTGTATGAATTACCTTCAACCGCCAAATTTCGGAAAACAATTATTTGAAGCGTAACAAAAGTCATATCACTCCAATATGAATGAACAAAAGTCATATCACTTTTAGATGTTTTTGGGCGGTCCAAAAACAAAAGGCAACAAAAAGTAGCAAAAACAATTTTGTCAAGTCACATCTCAAATAATTGGTATCAGATAGGCCTATACATGTACCTGCCATTGCCTCAAAACTTGTGTTCAATGTGTCCATGCACCACCAGCGCTCACAGTAACTGTTGTTCTCAGTCTCTTTGTAAAGTTCTTGATATATCCTTGCTCACCTGTTCCAGAGGTAAATCTTCCAATATCAACTCCATTGCGGCCATCAATTCTCTTATCGCTCTTCGTTTTGGCCGCAGATTGTGCTATTTCTCCAGCATAACTCTCCACACTTGATAATCTATCGGGTTCAAATCTTGAGATTTGTGGCAATTGGTTCTTCTCAATGAAACCAAGACAATTGCCTGTTAAACCCGTGGCCAAAATATTGGCAAAACATCTTAGAAGATTGCTTTTTTGGCCCACCCTGCAATGTATGCATATGTATCGGTGAATATAACTTGCTGTGTGTCTACTATTCAGAGTGATCGGCTGCCGAGTCTTCTTCCGTTGCCATAATTCTTCATGAGTCACATGGCCAACCGGATGTTCTCCTCCTCCATCTCCACATCCTCCTCATCGTCCTCCTCCTCTCCATCTTCGTCTGCTGAACTGCTGGTCAACTGAACCGATTATCATCATCTATCTTCGACGACTGATTGCGCAAACGGACGGTGATCTCTGCTCGTCTCTGATTCATTGTCCTTCTCTTTCTCTCTCCTCCTCGCTTCACTTCTCTCGATCCATCGGGACCAACTCCTACAACTCCTACAAGCCACCGATGCGAAAGACGTTCTGCGCGACTCAATGAACTGCGCAACGAATGGACTCGACCGATGATAGGCTTAGGCTACACGCCGAGATTTGGAGTCGGAGAAGTCCGCCGCCGTCACCGTCGCCTGGAGCTGTAGCGTCGAAAGGATAAACTTTCTGAGACTATAGCAGGACTTTAAATTGAAAGTCGAATAAGTCAGTGGGTGAAAGTTGGCAGACGATCTTTGACCTGCTTGTGTGTGAATCGCTAGAAACTCTTCTCCATTCGTCCGCTAGGGTCGCATGGATCTATCGGCTGCAGCAGCTGTCATGGCCGCCGACGACTCCTCTTTCCTCAACCAGACGACACCCGACACCCGACAACCGACGACTACCGATGACTACATTGCGTCACACGATGACGTCACCACAGAATCGGACGGCGTCGTGGGTGACGCAATGGATGACGTAGGAGGATCGTCTGCTTCGACTGGCTACGATGACGCACTGGCGGCTGCCGTTAAGTCGCCAACGACGTGGTCGGCCATTTTGATCATCATCGCGTGTACGGTGATTATGGTGGGGACCGTGTTTGGTAACTTGTTGGTCTGCACCGCCGTCTGCATTGTGCGAAAGCTGCGCACTGCTTCCAACTGGTTGATCGTGTCTCTGGCAGTGGCTGACCTCTGTGTGGCGACGATGGTCATGCCCCTAGCGACGATGTACGAAGCGATGGGCTTCTGGTCACTTGGTCCGACCGTCTGTGATATGTGGACATCGTTGGACGTCATGCTATGCACGGCATCTATTCTCAACCTCTGCATGATCAGCGTGGACAGATACCTCGTCATCACACGACCGTTTCAATACGCGATGAAACGAACGCCTGCTCGAATGGCCATCATCATCGTCTGCGTGTGGCTGCTGTCCGCTCTCATCAGCATCCCTCCGCTGTTCGGATGGAAGGAGGACCATGTTGAGTTGCAGTGCCAGCTCAGCCAGGCCATCGGATACCAGTTCTATGCAACGATCGGGGCCTTCTATCTACCGCTGGCCGTCATGATCTTTATCTACTATCGCATCTACGCCGTCTCCGCGCGCATCCTCAGGGCAGAGGCGAAGACGAAGCTTCCGGGGGACCAGCAGGGCCTTGGACGCAGACCTTCCTACCTGCCGCAGGCGTCCAGTCGCAAGTGCTCGATGGACATTGGAGGAATGGGAGGAGGGGGAGGGGGAGGAGGCGGTGGTCAGTTCTCGACTGGACATAGTAACCGATTGGACGTCAACGATTACAATCGGTCATTGTCGGTAGCAGGAGGAGGAGGAGTGGGAGGAGGGGAGACGTATACGACGTACAGTCGCAGTAGCAGCATCGACATCTCTCCACGGACACCGTTGAAGAAGAACTTCAGCTTCCTTCAACGGTCCGGCAGCCACCGTCTGTCGGCCGCGTCGAGGGAGCGCAAGACGACGAAGACGTTGGGGGTGATCATGGGAGCATTCGTCGCATGCTGGCTCCCCTTCTTCATCCTCGCCCTCATACGACCCTTCCTCCACGACAAAACAGTCATACCTCAGTGGCTCGAAAGCATTCTGCTCTGGCTCGGATACGCCAACAGCTTCTTCAATCCGATCATCTACGCCCGGTTCAACCGCGAGTTTCGAACACCCTTCAAGGAGATTCTGTTCGGCAGGTGTCGCGGAATAAACGTTCGGCTGCGCTCGGAGAGCTACACCGAGCAGTACGGTCCAACGTCTGCTGCGCAGGACAACAACTGGCGACCAGCACAGGACTATTCACGCGCGACCAGTACGACGACGGCGGCCACCACGACCAGTGGAGCGGTTCGACCGAGCAGCCTCTGTGGTCTGCCCGAAGACAGGGCCGTCCCCTACTCGGTCACCACGGCCTCAGCTGCTGCTGCCGACGGTTGCTACTCTGCCCGACCGTCTGTCTTCATCACTCTGTCGGATGAACCGGCTTCACCTCTCAACCACCAACAGTCAAATCACGAGGAAAGCAAACTATGAGCAACAACTTACAGCAGCTATGTACAGCAAAAACATCAAAACATCAAAACAGCAAAACAGCAAAACAACAAACCAGCAAAACAGCAAAACAGCAAAACAACAAACCAGCAAACCAGCAAAACAGCAGTAGCTGCTGCTGCGACAGTGGACCCATTTCTTCACAGGAAATACTAAGTGCTTCAACCAATGCAAGTCGAAAGATTATGCACTAATTAATTTTCTGAAAGAAAAGTAGCATTATTCGTCATAATTTACTATTTTTATTCTTACTATCGTCTTCCTTTTGTTCCTCTTCCACCTGCTTCTGCACCTGCTTTTCCATCTTTTTTTCATCTTCTTCCATCTGCTCATCTATATCGTCTTCCAAGTCATAATCCATCTCCTCATCCACCACTTCATTCATCTTCCCATCTCTTCCCATTCTTCCTCATCCCTTCCTCCTCTTCTTCCTCCTCTTCATCATCCTACTCCTGCCCTTACAATAGGATCAGACTCGTCCATGCCAACCATCTAGCTGTGTGGTAACCCGAAGGCGGTCATTTGTGCACCACTCTTTATGCAGGACTTCAAAACGTTCCAGTGTATCGCAAAGCACGGGGCGTGTTTATGATTTGAGGCAGAAAGGAAGGATCCGACTTTGAAGATCATTGACGCTTTGAAAGGACGCATTCATGTTGAGATGATTATTACAACGCTCCGGCTGAGTTCTTCATCTGCGGGGATGGCTGCATGCACCGCATCGGCAATACCTGAGCAGCAGCTGCAGCAACATCAGCAGCAGCAGCATCAACAGCAACATCAGCAGCAGCAGCAACATCAGCAGCAGCAACATCAGCAGCAGCAACATCAGCAGCAGCAACATCAGCAGCATGCGGTTATTCTTCATATGATACAGACGTGAATCTTTTTTACCTGGATAGGAATCAGCTGAAGGAAGGAAGGCTGAAGCCACATACAAACATCTGGAGACCAGAACATTTCTGAGTTACTTTATTTCCATAAGATGTTTGCTTTATACCATCATCATATTGCGAACAGCTCTTGGCGTCTGCAACCGGTTATAGTTATACACCACAGCAATGTGCATCGAATCGCGATCCAAATGTTGGAACGTGATTCACAGGAGTAGTGAATACAGCTGCAGTTCTGCAAGAGCGCATTGAAAACGGAATCTAAAAACCAAGAGAAAAGAGACTCTAATGTCTTGACGCAGTTTACCAGTTACAACGAGTTTAATATAATTATACTCTTGCCATTGAAGGCTATGTCTAGGTCTATTGCTATGAAATAGATTCTGTCGGAATATACTATCTTGAGCTATTTTATTGACTCCCGATCTGAATATTGGACGGGTATTTTGAGCGTTTAGTAATTGACATATTTGATCGATTTTCACCAGAATATACGGAAAACATTTCCGGTGCTATTTCTAACTAACATCTAATCTTTCTCTTTAATGATTTCTAAAAAAAATCATTGGTGTAATAAATAAAGTTACCACCGGTAAACTCTGCATGCATGGGTGCTATCATAGTTATACATGAAATTGGAATGTCTGTTTCATGATGGTGTTTTGCGATCTGACTTTTCGGCACGTCATTGGTTTATGCAGCTGCAGTTGCTTTTTTGCAATGGAAAAGACGCTACAGAAATAGCTCATTAATTATTCATTGAATTGTGTACTTAACAAGTGTTGCACGTTGTGTAGAAAAATCTTCATTCGTGTCACATGAATGCAAAAAGCATCGCAAAGCAATTCTATGCGACAATTAACACTAATCAATGCGATAGTTAGACTGACGACTGACGCTTGCCTGTAGCCTATAAGCTTAGAGCACACATACATTGCTTGATAACTTATTATTTTGACGTGGAAATGCTGCTTCTGTAACTGCACCGTTCTAAATTTTATAGTTTTCTGCTAACAACGGATGGAAGTGAAATTGAGCAAAGTTTTGCTAAAATGTATTTATTACCAAGTAGAAGAACTGTTCAATGCTTAATTTTTGGCTGATCTCTAGAAGAGGATAGAGAGAGACATAGACGGAGAGGGACAGAGAAATGAACGGAGAGGCACAGAGAGTGACAGAGATACAGAGGCAGACAGACAGAAACAAACAGGTAGACAGGGATAGAGAGACAAACATAGACAAAGACAGAGAGACAGAGAGAGGCAGGGAGATAGAAAGACATAGAGAGACAGATACAGACTACAGAGAGATGAACGATATGATCGATATGCTATCTCAGTATCCAAACATTAAGCGATGTGTATTTTTGTCTTTACGTGCATCAGCAATGAACCGGTGAACATATAATTTTCTGTCACACTGCATGTCCTCCATTTCTCATGTTTTCAAATAAAATAATGGTCTGCACACACTTCTTCTGTTCTTCTAACTGAATGTAGCAATAGAGCAATTAGCCTATGAACAATACTTTTCCAGTTATCACGCATCTGTTTTGTTAAACGAAGCAAGTAATTAATTAAATCAAAACAGATGCGTGAGAGATGCAGCCATTTTCTAGATGGAGAGTTTGCCAAAAATTAATGATTCAGTTCCGAATCAAAGTACAATAATTCAATATATTGGAATGCATTCTTTTCTACGGTCGTTTAATTTTTATTTCAGCTATATATCCTATTCCCTGAATGCATCGGTTTTCATTCACATCTCTACAATCTGAAGAACCATGCCTTAAAACAGATCCTGTTTTTGGCGGTTTACCATGATTTTGATTGGAACCAACAGACACAGCCTACAATGCCCTACATGTATATATATTCATTCATTCATTTCGTGAATTTATATAGCGCTTCTTCAAGAAATCTACTCAGAGGCGCTCCCAGCCCAGCCACAGCTAAAATAATAGGTTTTGAGCGACTTATAAAAAGCAGGTGAATATATAATATATATGTATATATGTATATGTATATATACATGTATAGATATGTAAATATATGCATGTATTTTGTATACCCCCTGAGTTTCAATTTTCGGCTCATAATTCATAAAATT
>OX243819.1:8184027-8189027 GCA_945859605.1 Lumbricus rubellus
TAATATACAGTAATTATAGCAATGATATCAATGAAATTATCTTATTTACTTATACTGACAAGTGAGCCACATGATTGCATGACATTGTAAACATGTTAAAACAGATGGTAGCCTGTTTAATAGGAGTCGAATTTAGCTGTATGGCAGCCTGCAGGGCGCTCATCTGTCCTCGTTCTCGTTATACAGTGCATCTGAGAAGTGAAAAGCGGAGTAAACTTCATAGGGTTGTCTTCGTCCCTCTATCTAATTTTCGTCCCAGTCAACAACCGTTCAACCGTCTCCCCCCACATAAGAAAATAATGCTATAATAAATTATAGGGTCTATGAAAATCATGGCCCATGTAAATGGTCCACAACTGTGAGAATGCAGCGCAGGTCAAAATAATCTAATGCGAGTATCGATTATTCGGTTCTGTGCGATACATAATTTAGGCGAACGTTTTCGATTATTTACGACCTGCATGCAACCGTCTGCAGGAAATATTGAGCATAATTAAACGTCTGGTGGTGGCTTGTCAGCGTTTACACTGGTCCTAAGTTCCAGCTCATTTAATTATTTAAGGCAGACTGCTACTGCTTCTGCCATTTCTGTAATCAAACGCCAAGCACGACAGAGATCAAGTAATTGAGGTAATTGGCAACCAAATACAAGCACAGCCAGCGGAACTAAAAACAGCGGCTCAAAATAGTCATCTGTACAGCCTACAATAGGTGTTTGGTTAAGCTTATGTATACATATAAACGGACATATTATATACTGACGAAGCCCTTGTGCTTTAAGGACCAGGTCCGTGGAAAACATGAAGCTTATAACTTGATATGCTGGCCAATTTAGACGGCCATGCTTGAAACTAACGAAAATAATGTTATAGACAAACAAATATCAACCTCAATCCGAAAGTGAAGGGCACAACAGAATTTGTATATGTAAAGAAAATACCGGTAATCAGGGAATATTTTTTTAAACCTTTGACTTAACATAATTTCTAAATTATGACAGAGGAGGAGGAGGAGGAGGAGGAGGACGAGGAGGAGGTGTAGGAGGAGGAGGAGGGGGAGGAGAAGAAGAAGAAGGATGAATAAAAAAGAAGAGGAGAAGGAAGAGGAGAAAGAAGAATAGTATGAGTAGGATGAGGAACAGGAGGAGAAGAAGAAGAAGGAGGAGGAGGAGGAGGAGGAGGAGGAGGAGGAGGAGGAGGAGGAGGAGGAGGAGGAGGAGGAAAAGAACTTAAAAGAAGGGAGGTGGAAGGAGAGGAGGAGGAAGCTAACTAACCCAGACATTTTCATTTCTCAGAGTGTTGTAAAGTCCCCGACGATTTTAGAATAACAACAGAAGACAACAATATAATTTCCTTGATAATTATGGATTCGCAACATTCTGCCATACCTTTCAAGTTATTTATGCTGTGAGATAGATTGCTACAAAGAGATTATGGAGATACCTTAATTAAAATAAGGATGAAAAACATTGATGATACGTCGTTTTAATCAGTAGGCACCTGGCATACTATAGACTAGGCCTACGCCTGGGCAGTCGGTACAAATAGAAATCTCGCACATGTTAGTGGAAGCGAAGCCATGTGTGAATGCTCCTTTCTAATGAATGAACGGCGTGGACGCTATGATCTTCGTCAGCAATCGGCATTGTTGGCTCTTTGATTAAAGCCAATTAGTGCAAGCTAAAGGTTTCAGCACTGACGAGTCACTGATTAGTTAAAAACAATTTAATTAGATAATTAATTAGTATGGAGGCTAATTATAAATCTAATTAATTAGTAAACAACATTTGCTAGATTCTAATTCTCGTTGAATTAAACAATTCTTCACTCTATTATTTAAAATCTGAAAATTAGCTTCATAATTACCTTGTTTACATTTTCTCATGTACCCTTTTGCTTTCATTGTACATGTAACTAAAAAGCATAAGTCAACATTCAAGTTTCTTGCCAGTTACGCACTTAGGCCAATGATAGGCTATATTTGAAAGAAGAATTGTTTATGGTAATGATAATTATGCCTGTAAAAAAAATTAAAATTCATAAATAAACTCATTAATGATGCAAAATTAATTGAAAAGTGACTATAATTATTTGCAATAAATAGCATTTCTATTTTTTGAAAGTCATAAGAGATTTCTTAGAGTTTTCCAATTGCATCAGAAACATGATTTTGCTCCTCTAGGCTAACATCTGCATCTGCATCAATGGGTCGAGCATTTAGTGTGGTATGATTTGCCACAAATTAATAAATTCAGTTGAATTAAATTCGTCTGTTCTGTCTAATCTTACATTTAAAAACAACTAACCCAGACATTTGTCGCCAAACTTTTTAATTTTAATTTTTAAATCTTTAAGCCGTTTGCATGCTGGAGTCAGCATCTCATTATTTGAGCGGTAAGTCTATAGGCTTGTCCTAATTCTAATTGAACCTATTATAATTCTCTAAAATTATTGATTCTAATCCCAATTCTAATAATGGAATTCGAATTAACGCGAAATCTAATTAATTAGTTGCAAAATCTTGATTGCCCATCACTGAGTCTAATATTCTATGCTCTGAAATTTCGATCAATCCCTGGCCTATAGCATATACATTATACATTATACAGCCGTGCAAAACAAGCTCCACATTATTACATGGAACGGAACACATGGACTGTAGTATAATGCATTATCCAGTACCAATCCCTATCCGTTACGATGGAATGGCACAGTGCATTAGCCAATACCATCCAGCCCCATCCAGCCCCATCCTCCCTGTCCCATTGGACCATAACTTGAATTAGAGAGCGGCATCGAATGCATCGAAATCATGATTTAAATGCAACAACAACAGCAGACAGCCTGATGACAAACTCTCCGCTGGCTATTTAGATATTAGCGCATGCCATTTTGCTATATATCCCTATATATACATATATGTATAGCCTATATATATATATTTATGTGTGGGGTGTGTGTGCTATATATAGCCTATATAATATAATATATATTATATACACATATACATATATACACACACACCGATTATTCAGACTCAGCTGTGAGTCCATGCCGTATCGCAAGACATCGCCATTTTCCGTGCAAAACGTTCCGCTCGGACGTCCGTTACGGTACTGATCTAGTCTGAGTTGTTGACTTCATGTGGTTGCTTATATACATATGTATGTTCATTATGTGTGCCTCCTATTTTACACGGGGCTTACATAGTAAATATGTCTGATGATGATGATGATGATATCGGCGACTCAGAATAATTTTTATATTAGTCGCATGGCGAACAATGGATTACGGTTTTTATTAGCTGCGCAACAATAACCGAATGGAAGATTATTATTATATTCAGTGGTATATACATGCATTGACTGATCATGTCATCATATCAGCCGCCGTCATCTCGTGGCTTATTATAAATAGCAGAGCAAGGCTCATTGAGCAGCAACGGAATTTGTCTGTTATAATCTCAGACCATTTCACCGTTGGGCATTTGATTAAGTGCAGCATTAATGAAAGCTGTTGTGTTGTGGTGTACATGGTTTGAAGGACGCGTTCCACACTACACATATACATGTACATGTATGCATGTATGATGTACGTGATTGGAAAGCAATCGGAGATATTGGTCTTCGTCCTCCTCCTCCTCCTCCTCCTCCTTCAGACGTCGTGACTAGATGAGGAGGCATTAGTGTCTAAGGTGCCAATTAAGCCGACGGTCAGCGACTGAAAGCTGTCATCAATCAAGATTCTCTCGACTAGGGATGCTGCGCTGGTGCTGGTGCTGGTGTAGCTGGGAATGTCACAGACAAATGGCCGCAGGAGGAGGAGGAGGAGATGAAGGCAGGAGAAGAGGGTAAGGGAGGGACGGAAGGAAATGATGGAAACCGAAACAGCCTAAAGATAGGGAAATAGATGGATAGACCTAGAGCTAGACATAGAGAAAGAGAGAGACACAGAGACAGGGACACAGACAAAGACACAGGCAGAAACAGATACAGACACACAGACAGAGAGAGGGAGGCAAAGTATTACAGAGACAGAGAGAGACAGAGAGGAACGAAGATGAGGCAGAGGAGAGAAACGGACGAACAGAGTTAGATATACCAGAGCAGTTCTCTGTTCGAGATCTCGTTCAAATCCAACCTCCAAGCAAACATGACTAAAATAATCAACCCTGAGTCGAATTCAATCCACACCCTTTCGCAGAGATTGTCTAATTTAATCACCACTAATGAATAATGCATAGGTAATGAATAATGCATAGCTAATGAATAATACATAGCTAATGAATAATACATAGCTAATGAGTAATGCATAGCTAATGAATAATACATAGCTAATGAATAATACATAGCTAATGAATAATGCATAGCTAACACGATCAAGTTGCAGCTGCAGATGGGAAACTACCGCCGTAAATAATTATCAGTCTTTTGCTTTTGTGCCTGGACTCAGTGTGATGAGACAGTCATGGGCGTCCGCAGGAATTTTTCTAGGGGGGCGCAAACTTTTAAATAATTGTCACATGGTCTAAATTTAATGGGTGACAGTTTGAATTTCCATATTACCACGAGAGAATCCTATAGCCTGCCTATAATGTTATGCGCCCAAAGAAAGAATATAGGTTCAACTTGTAGAACGAATCGATAATTACATTGAAAATCGTGTTGTAACAATCGCAGCCAAATAATCTAAATATATATATATATATATATATATATATTATGTGCATTGTGTAACTATGCGAAAAATCCAGGGGGGCGCACTTGCGCCCCCTTGCGCCCCGCTGCGGACGCCCATGGAGACAGTGCAAGTGCAATCAGAGTTAAGTCTGCAGATCTACAAGCAGCGATACAATTAAACGATTATTGATTTGAAGCCGAATCTCTGGAGATGTTCAACCCACGTTAAACCTTTGATTAGCATGTTCAACAGTTCAGGTCGGAGTTTGACTCCCTAATTAACTTCAATTCATTTATGCACAACATCTTTTCACAATCAGCA